>JXTB01000215.1:493723-514183 GCA_002914805.1 Parasponia andersonii | reverse complement strand
CCTAAAATCAGCCACAATATCTTTCCTTAATCTCAGGAGATTTCCAACAATATTTGCAGTTGATAACCCTGCATCATAAAGAATACTTCTCCAAAAGCCTCAAAAGTTTAGGTCTTTTTTAGATTGCCTAAAGGTTTGATTTTAAAACCTTCTTGTACAATAGTCCGGTTGATCCTTAAAAAATTCTTCAATGCCTCCACCAAAAAAAAAAAAAAAATACGAAAATAAAAATAAAAATTTTAAAAATTCATCATTCTATCGGACTATCGACCAAGAACAGAAGGTCTCATAAACAAAGAGAGATAGTAACCACAGTGCTAGACAACACTAATAGTCCACAACAAGATTTCTCTATGACTGCCCAAGAAGATAAAAGAAAAGAAAATAAGATAGAATAAACAACCCTCTTCGACCATCAAACAAAGATTCAGTAGATGATCATTGGAACCCAAACCTGGAATTAAATAATTACCTCCCCAATTTATATACATATATATATATATATAAAACAAACAAAAAAGAAGAAGAACAACAATAATAATTACTTCCCAATGAGATTACAAGATAAAAAAAATAGCAATTCAACACAAAAACACAGATTTAGCAACCCACAATATTAGAATTAATCCCCATTCCCCAACAATACACTCTTGAACAAGTTAATTTCAAACCCACAAAACCACCTGAAAAATTTTAACAACCTAAACCTTAAAGGGTGAAAGCAATCTCATATATCGCTTGTTCATCCGCTTTAAACATCATACTTGAATACTATGATTTGTAGACATGGCACAACTCTAGCATCACAATAACAGAAGGGTAGAAATTTTTCTTTAAAAAGCCTAAACAAAATATAGAGTTGTCATCTGTCCTCCCCTCGAACCCTCTAATCTCTGGAAGGCAGGAATCTCTAAAAATTGCTAAGTAGATCCTCATGGGAGCAAACCAAGCCTAAGAACTCAACCTCTCCTGGGCATTTAGCAAACTAGTTTTGGATGACTTACAAGACTTAGTTATTCCCCTGTTCTCTTAAAATGAGATGAAACAAAATATCAGCTTTGTTTACTAAGTAATTCTCATGTGCAGTAAGTTGTATTTCTGCTGGCACATATATTGAGTATAAATTAAAGAAACTTACAACTATGCAGTCATTTAAGTACATAAAAGTCAATCCAGTCCTGAGAAATATACACGATAACAGTAACAGAAATAGTGGGGTTGTACGTCATAATATTAATTTCCATCACTTTTGTCTCAACTGAAGATAGAAAATATAGCATTGTTTTCTCATGGGGAAGGGAAAGGTTCTCTTTAACAGCAAGGGGATCTCTTTAACAGCAAGGAAGACTTAAAGATCATTTACCTAACTAGCATTATTTTCTTGGACCCTTTGCTGGACTTTTCAGGCTTCTGCATCTGTGGTTTGCATTCAGTTTAATTCATCTAGGTGGTTTCTTTTAATGAAACTTGTGTAATTAGTTACAGCAAATTACGCATCAATATTATCAGACACAAACACACGTCATTACCATCACCGCGACACCTACATCTCTTTAATGCATAGATTGACATGTCATAAAAGAAAATGCATCTAACAGATATTCCACTATGCGCAGAAGACATTAAAATATGCGTCTATCATCCAACTATGTGCATGTATGTTATACAACCTGCAAGTAGAATATTTCATCCATGATTGTTGCAGCTTTGACGAGTAAACCTACAGCCTCCTTATCAGCATCTGCAAGCCCTGTCAACTACATCAAGTAACAGAGAACTCATCTCTTATTCCCAGACAACCGCAATAAGAAAGATAAAAGAAATGGAGAATAAGAAAAATAAACAAAGAGGATAAAGGGTACAATATTATAAACTTGAAAAATGAGAGTAGTAGTAGGTGAAAGCATACTAGTTGGGGAAAAAAAAAAAAGGAAAAAGAAATGATTTGCAGTGCAGGAAAAAAAAAATGTATCATGTTGAACTACATATTTTTATCATAGTCGAAGGAAAATAAAAGATAGAAAACACTAGAACAAACAGATATCGGAGAAATATAACACCATAATAGATGTATAGGAGCAAAAAGAAAATAACCTCTGCACTGAGGGAAACAGGAGCATATCGACGTAGTTGCTTTTGTAGAGTTAAACAGCGTGCTACATTGTTTTCATTGTACCTTTAGCAAATTTATAAAATACTGACATGAGTAGAAATAAGAGGCATGAAAAGTAAGAAATCCATTAGCACAAAATAGGAGATCCACTCTTCTTTTCTTCAGGAAAAAAAATCTATGTTTCTTATAAAAACATAGGAAAAGTACACTGGCACCCTGTTACATACATCAATTTTACAGTAGATACACTTGTACTGAAAATATTTACGTTAATACCCTTAAAAATAAAATAAATAATGTGGACGCGCATTGATCAAACTTGAATGAGATTTTAACTTTGAACATTAAATTTTCCTTTAAAGAAAAATGGTTTCTATTAACAAAATAATTAATAGCTTAAATTTAAAACAATATAAGAGATGACTGGTGAAGATATTATTCATGTCTTATTTAAAATATTTCACAACTCCAACAGTGACCAGTAGATATTTTCACTTCAAATGTATTATTGACATAATACAATAAGTGCTAACAAAATCTATCCCAGAAAATATGCCTATAGATATAGAGGTCGATCTCCCCTTGTGTGAGTTCTGTTCACAGAATATACTAATAAATAAAGCAATCTGATTACTAATGAAATAAGGGAAACTTTTAGCTATGGCAGCAAAGAAAATGTCACTGTTTTCTTGAAAGTGAAGAACCAAAGAACATATTGCAGTTAAAAGTCCTTTTGTTATGTCCAAATTTCTCTACAACATCTTCAGGCTTGAAAAGGAGAGAAAGAAAAAAGACCAAGTCATTTGCAGTATCAGGAGAGTTTGTTCCGTAGTAAAATCTTATGTCTCACATGTTACAAGAAAGAAAATCTGAACTGCAGTATATTCATGTTGCTAATAGGATGAATTTTCAACTTCATTAATTGATGATATATAAGTTGGAGATCATTTTAATCCCCCTTCTAGATTTCTTTTGAAATTAGATACATAAGTAGAAAAACAAAGATATCCAATGAAGAAAATATGTATATATGTATTCATATACAAACATCATCCTATATAGTAAGAATTTCCTATAACTATTTAGAATAAGACGACTTACGTACAATGTAGCACAATAAAAGAAATATTTAATCTGACAGATTCTAGCCGATTCTAACAATAGTTTACACCCACAATATCTATACAATAGCATACCTTCGTTCAATTATGTCAAAAAGCTGACCATACTGTCCATTTACATCATAGGGTACATATCCTGAATCTTCTTTAGCAAGTAAGCTTCTATACTCCTTGTAAGAGATGTATTTTACTGCAGAAACTTCTGATTCCTTTCATTTAATACACGCAGAAGAAATTAGATCCCCATAAATTTAAACTGCAGGAATTATTCAGTTATGACACAAGTGCAAATTCCATATGGACAAGGCTTCAAAGCAACACCTTAATAAAATAGTAGAAAGAGGTAACAATGCTCACAAGAAGCAGGGGAAAAAATAATAATAATAATAATTGCAAACTAAATTTGAAAGGAAAAATTACAAAGGCAAGAAAAAGCCAAATCCTACCAGTTACTCAAAATGTCTAGGATTTATGTAAGTAGCTTTTGGCCTGGCTTAGAGGTCTTTCCTAAATGATCCAAATCCAAACTAGTAAAACTACTATAGCCAAAAAAAAAAAAATCAAAATACCAACCTCAATAAGGGAAACTAATAATTCCATTTTGAGCTGACAAGGCTGGACATATTTTTATGATTTATTTTGATGGGAAAAAAATTATTGCCGTCATCATAAAGAACTAAATCTCCCCATCACCGCTTCTTAATCAGTGAAGTTTACTTTTGACAAGTTTACTCTCCCACAAAGTTATCACTCAACTAGAGCCAAGCTCAACAATTATGACCCAACCAGGATAAAGTTCACCTAAAACTAGGATAAAAGTGCTCATTAAATCCAATTAGTGGATCCTTCTACCTGCTTAAAACCACCAACAGTTTTTCACTTTTTCCTATGATCATCCCTTACTCTTGCATGGGCTACTTAATCAGAGGTGGTCCACTCTATTTTCATTAACTCGCCCCACTTCTAAGGAGAGCAAGATTGATCCCAGGATTTTGTTAGGACACCAAGAGCCTCTACGAAGTAAGTCATTTGACAACTTAACAACCACTTGCTGACACAAAGTTAATTATGAGAGAAACATGAAAACGCAAAGTCGTAGTACATATTGAGCACATTTTTGCAAAGTTGTGCAAAGGTTTTCCAAAAACAGAAAGATGGAATTCTTTTATATAAAAACACAGATGGATTGATAACTATAAAATAAAGATTACAATGATGGAAACCAAAATGTTTCCAAAAAGTTAGGATAACCAAACACATCCCAACAATAAATGTACAGAATCAGAACCACCCCATCTATCCTAAAAAGACTTTAGGATGTGTAATTTTTGCAATTGAAATTGGTTAGAATTGAAGGTTTTAACAAATTGGCCTAGATCCTTTACCTATAGATATCCTTTGTTTTAACAAATTGGCTAGAATTGTTTTTTGTTTTTTTTGTTCTTTTTCTTATTATGGGATTGGGTAGTTTTATTTGATGATCTGATTTTTATTTTATTTACTTATTTATTTTTGGTCAATTCTGAAATTCAGAGGATGCATGTCTTATAGATTGTTTCTGGTCGAAAAGTATATCTTCTTGATTAATTGTTTGCTTTTCAAGTTAAAAGATTTTGTGAAATGTGGAAAACCGGAATCATAAATTAAGTATACATCAGCATATCTAGTCTTTATATTTTTCTGGGAAATGTTATAGGTAAAGAAATTGGAGTGGCAACATTTCTACCGGTACCAATATTTTCATCATTTACATCATCTTTTTCTGCGAAAAAGGAGACTAAACAATAAAAGAAAAGGAGAAGCCGGCCAAAGCACATTAATACGGCATAAGATGAGAAATCATTCATAAGAAGTGGATGCAAATCTATACTCGCTGAAAGAAATAAAAACACAAGAATTTGGATATAAGATAACAATAAGAATTAATATCCTCACCTGAAGAGTAAACGCATCAAGAGGGATCGGGTCTAGTGTTGTTACCAAATATACATCATTGAATTCATTGTTGATGAATTTTCCATCATTTATGACACTACAACGAGTAATGCAAAAATAATATTAGCTAATAAAAACAAAGCTTATTCTTTTTTTGTTCTTTTTGATAAGCAACAACAATATACATAGAAACATCTTGAATGCACCACTTAGAGGCTAAATGCAAGTCTACCCTAATCCATTAGTTCTAGTTTTTCTGCATATTCCTATCCACCGGTCTTGTTCTCAAACTCTCAATTGAATGCTTCAACACCTGTCTTTGCTCAACCGATTTTTGGACTAGAACAGTAGAACTATATATCTTTCATCATGACTCAATGCATACCACTCAAATTTCATCTTACTCTCATCCACAAAAATGCACACAATTACCTACATAGGTGTTATGCCAAAAATGGCCAGCAGCGTTCTAGAGATTTTCTGACACTGTTGTGCACCTAGAAGAGGGACATGCTCAATAGTATTGACATCACCTAAGGGACAAGGTTATTCTTTTGTGATTTTCTAAAGAAACTCAAAGTAATAATGTAAAGGCTGGATAAGAATCTAAAGCCAATGTTTTGAAGGACGATATGCCTGTTCTTACTAAATTTTTCTTTCCCTCCTTCTGTTTTGTTAATTAGATTACACTCCCTTTTTCTGCTAGTTACCCCAGTTTGTAGCCTCTCCAAATGCAGGCAACCAAGCAAAAACCTAAACTTTAGAAGGTAGCTGAGCTTTGCAGAAAAGGAGTTCATTTTTAGCACTATGACTTGGCTAGTACTTCCCATGCACAATGAGTGTGGACACTGTGCATCATGCCTTTCTTTATTGTGACTATTCTTTGATCATGTGGTACAGCCACCATACAGGCTTCTTGAGGAGCTAGAAGTTGAATGGGTGACTTCAAAGAGATGTCCAGATGTGCGTGTGTTTTTTTCTTTTTCTTTTTCTTTTTTTATGAATTATGTGGTTGGGTTTAACATGCAGGAGACAATTATATGGCATGTCACTGTTTTAGCATTAGTTTGGTCTTAAAGTTAGAAAGGAGTATTTACATCACAAGAACACAAATCCCCATGTACATCAATCCTATCCCAAATCGATTCCAAATTTTAGAACGTTCTCATGACTGTCATAAGGCAGCACATTAGCTTCCTGATCTCAAGAATATCTTAGAAGATGCAGAAGTAAGAGAACGTGGTTCGAAAAGCATGTAAATAAACGCGATACTCATCAACTTATTTATTTCAAAACCATTCATAGCATGCTAAAAGAGTTACAATATAAAAATTCAAAAGAAAACGAACAAAAAGGAAAGTTTAACCTACTAACCACTCTTGAAGAAAAACAAATATCATTTCAAATGCATCCTTCGGAAGGTTTACACCTAGCTCTTCCTGAAGCTCCCTCCTGAAAGCATGTGGTACAATTTTTTGAGGAACAGGCATGAGCAAAATGGCTTTATTCTAACAGTAGCTAGAATACATCAACACATCATGATTAGGAAAGCAAACACTAGGACACAAACCAAATAACACTAAAACCATCAGGTGGAACAGGGGTCCTTCGCAAAGAATAAAAGAGACAGCAGAACAAATAAGATTGAGAGACAACAAATTTATAAGATCTCTCCAACAAATAAACTCATTATGCGCAGAGAAAGTAAGAACCATTGTAAACAATCTATATCGACCAATTGTACACAAACACACGACATAACATAATGCTTTAGTAGACGATTTGAGCGAAGCACTCCAAAATCATCTTAGCCACAATATTTCAACTAGGTGAATGGCAGCACTTCGTGATCAAGTTAGCCTTTCATTGATGTATTTTTATTTTTTATTATTTTTCTCTTTTATTAATTTGTGATGGACTCCCTGTCCTCCAGTATTCACATTTCACTCCTTTTTGTTCTAACTAACAACTATTATTCCAACCCATCATCAATGTAGAGGTCCACCAATCTTATGTTCAACTTGGTAGTTCGTTGGTCGATTGTAAAGGCCCAATTGCACATTTAACAGCTTAATGCAAAAAGTACAAACATGCATTCCGCCATAGTCCATAGAGAATAATTCAATTATATTTATAAGCATACAACACTCAAAAATGAAGGTAGATATCGGAGGCCATTGGTTGGGTTTTTTTTTTTTTTTTGTAGTTACCGAGCTGTTACAAGAGAGGTGCCACCGGCAGATATGTGGCCAGCACTGGAAATATCCCACAATCCAGCCCATGAATCCTTGTTATCAGAGCGCCTTTGGAGAAGCAATTCTTGCGTATTTTCGGCGAAAATCCACACATGAACTGCTCCATGGTAATCCCCATCTCGATGAACTTCTCCTCTGCATTCAAAAAAAACCCCCCAAAAAAACAGTAAAATCAGCCATGCCAAAATCAATCAATGATATAAAAGTAAAGTAAACAATTGAAGATCGAGAAAGATCGGAGAAGTGCTTAAAAAGAAACGGAAATTGAAGCCAGACGAAGCCAAGTGACAGAGGGTAGAGTTGTTTGCCTTGGTTTCGAAACGCCAGTCTTCTGACCGGTTTTGGTGAGGACGTCCAAGTATTCCTCTTGTACGGCCATTCTTGCTCCTCTCTCTCTACGCCAACTTAGTCGAATATAGCAACCATATATTTATCAATTCAAAAGAGCATATTTTTTTTATCGAAAAAGAGCAATGCCACGGCACCAGTGCTCGTCGACACCACAGTCAGTCTGTCAGCACCACGTATATCTTTATTTGTTATTCAACCATTTAATTATATAAATTTTCTGAATTATAATAATAATTAATCAATACTAAATATTACTGGTGTCTCAATTATAGTCATAATGCTAGACATCTCGACAGGATAGATTTTGCTTTCGGAATTTCAACTTTTTTTTTTTTTTTCCACTTTTTTTTTTTTTTTCAATGGTCGTCTCAGACTTGATTGTCTTTTAAGTCTTATTTTATTTATATTGAGCAGAGTAGTCCGTAGACTGGGAATCCCAAGGAGCTGAGATGTCTGGAGACCCATTCCTCGCAACTGCTGCTACACCGTGGGCCATGCGCTCACGTTTAAGGCTTTTTTCGTAAGACGGGATTTGTGGAGGTTTGAGATAGGTGGAGCTTAAAGGTCCTTTGTTTTGTTATATTATTATAACTTAAAATTAGACTTTTTTTTATTTTTTATTTTAGCTTTGTAATCTTTTAAATTTGGCATTTAGTTCATTAATCTTCTTTTTAATAAAATTTTTGTATTCTCAATTATATGTCTTTTTCACAAAAATTTCAAAATTATTTCAATTTTTCTTTTAAAACATAAAAATTTTAATATTTACACAAGTTAAAATCTTGTTTATAATTTAAATTTTTCATATCTAGAAGAAGAGTTAAATCACAATTAAGCATGTAAATAGTGATTACAAGCTTAAAATTATGATTTGACGAAAATTTCTTTCAAATTTGATTGGTCCGATCAAGTTCAACTTCGGCCAACTCAATTAGATTCAAATCGAGCTTAATTAAGCTAATTAAGTTAACTCGATTGAATATAATTAAGTTTAATTAAGTATTTCAGATTTTTCACATTAAAAAAATTAGAAAGAAAAATAAGAACAAAGGGTGCTTATTATTCAAAAGAGGAGTTTGGGGAAGAGAGTAGGATGGATTAGAAAAGGAGGGGAGCATGATGGGCAAATAATAACTTTCTTTCATGTTGTTAATTTGATACTGGAAAGATAGTTGAAATGATAATTTGAGATTTAATTTTACTTATATTGCTTCTTATGATATATATATATATATATATGGTTGCCAATCCAATAGGTATTTTTTTTTTTAAACCTATGGATAGTTTTTTTTTTTTTAGCCGTTGGATCACCATCTAATGATATCCAATGAATATAATGAAGTGCATAAAAAGACGTGCATCATTAATGCTCTTTCTCTCTCTTATTTTTTACAATAAAAAAATATTCATGCTAAATTTTCATTGGTCAAATTGATACTTATGCATAGGTAAAAAAAAAAATACCTACTGGATTGGTGCCATATATATATATATATATATATATATATATATAAAAGGTACCAATTTAATAAGTATTTTTTTTACTTATATATAAGTATCAAATTTATTATGTATATTTTTTATCGTAAAAAGTAAGAGAGAGATAGAGAAAAATAACGTTAATAATGTATATCTTTTCATAATCGTTAAATCATTATTAGACGATGATTCAACGACTAAATAAATACTTACACGTATGTAAAAAAAAAAATATTTACAGAATTGGCAAAAATATATATATATATATATATATATATATATATAACTATAAATAGAAGAATGCATAATTTTAGAAATGAACCTCCTCCACCTCCGGCGGCTTGCCTGATTTTTTTACTTTTTTAAGATTTGTCCTATTTAGCTAATTATAGGCCATTATATAACTCCTTACTTACGAAATGTACTTCGTACCTTTTTTTTCTATCCTTGAAAGACGTACCTCATACTTTTATGCTTAATTAAATTGTTGATTCTGAAAGCATTTATGCTCAAAAATTTTAACCATTCTTCTAATGACAATAACCGTAATCGCATTGTAAATAAATAATAGTATAAGCTAATAACAATGACTTGGCTTCGGTATTTACTTTGCGCATTGATTTTTAAGAGTTCTAACTCGCCAACTAAGTCATTTATGTAATTACATTGATTTTTAAGAGTTCTAAGTCGCCAACTAAGTCATTTATGTAATTTTCCTCTCTGATTTTTTATTTTTATTTCCTTTCTTAATATGTTTTTCGCATTCAATTAGGAGGTCCGAATATGCACGTAGGCCTTTTCTAGTTGCTTATTAATTTCTTTATATATATATATATATTTGCAAGTGTTGATTCTCAGAAACTATTTAGTAATTTTTATTATTTTTGTTTATTTTTTCCGATTAATAACTTATTCAAGGAAAAGGTCAATTTCCTAAATTGAAATGGCACATCTTTCTTTTTTTTTTTTTAAAAAAAAAAAAAGAGATAACCGCAGCAAAATACTCTTAAATTTGAGTGTTCTACAATTCAAAACTTGAAATTTGAATTTTACAAAATAATATTTTAAAATTTCGAATTTCTGAAAATTAATACTTTGGACAGACTTTTTGATCAATTTTAAGAACGAAAAAACAATAATACATTCCATTAAACCTAAATTAATCCATATTATTCATCATAATTTTGAGGATATTATTATATTTTATCAGTTAAAAATATTCAAAAAGTCAATTCAGATTATTAATTTTCAGAAATTCTTAATCTCAATATATTATTTTGCAGAGTCTAAACTTCAATGTTTAAATTGCAGAATACTCAAACAGCAATATGCTTTTTTGCAGTTATCCCTTAAAAAATGTTGTTTAAATTGACACATATTTATTCAAATTTTGTGTTTTTCTAGTAACTTTGATAGTATATATATATATATATATATATATATATATATATATATATATATATATATATATGTGTGTGTGTTTGCGCGTGCGCATGTGTGTTAGGGTGATGTTTCACTTGGTTTTTTATTTTTCTCTATACTAGTTAAAATAATATTAGTAATTTTATAGAGAAACAAAAATCTAATTAATACCTATATATAAAAACGTGCTTATTACCTATGAGTTAGACATTTTTTTTCAATCACCTTTCCATTATTTATTTTTTTTGTTTTCATTTCTATTCTACATTTGATTCCTATATTTTTATTTCATTCCTTACCTCTTACCAATTATATACAAGTATAACTTTCTTTTTTTAAAAAAAAAAAATATTCCTACACGTAACTAATTTTTTGAAGTTCTGGATATTCTTAGTCTGATTAAAATTTTCTCCTGCAAGCACTTATCTCTTTATTTCTTTTTTTTTTTTCATTTCATAAAAAAATTACTTTTAATAAAAAATCAATTATTTTTTTATTAACGATTTGATAGTTATTGATTAAAATATTATTTTTGCATATGTTTTATGATTAACTATAATGGACTTTAAAAAATAAATAAAATAAATAATCATAATTTAAACTGATTTTGTCTTTTTTCATATTATACCATATATTATAATCTATATTAGAACATTTAAATTCACACGAGATTATAATATTTACAACAATGAAGATATGATTGAAGAGTTAAAAAAATGTTGTTACTTATTTTTTGTTTTTTCTAAACAAAATATTACTTCTATTAGTTGGTAGCCTAGTTATCAATTTAATGTATTATACATAAACATGCATACTTTTGAATATACAACCCAATTACATTCATATGATTATATGGTCATTTTAAATGAAAACAAGGAATATACATCATCATTAATAAATTTTAAAGATGATTAATTTTAGAAAAAGATTGAAGTATAATGAATTAATAGGAGAAATAAAGCTTACATATTATTGATAGAAGTATATATAGATGTCATTTTTCAATGAAACTCATAAATAATTTTACTTTGTTCATGGTTATGTAGATTAGTGTTTTAGTTCACATCAATTGATTAAAATCATAGATATATATCAATAGATTAGAACTATAGACTTGTGTCTGGCGAAAAATAGTAGTTTAAATAAGTTTTGATCTAAATATTACTATTTATAGGTATTTGGTTGAGTAATAACATGTTATACTCTACTGATGACTTTTTTTTTTATCTTTAGAATTATCAAAATAGTGTACAGTAGTTTTGTTCATTGTTCATTATTCTCAAGAAAAAATTATATGAGTAAAATTAATTTGGACTAAAATGATTTTTTTTATGCATTCTGTTGAAATTAATTTTTTAGGGGTATTAAAGACATCTTAATCTATAGTCGAGACTTTATTGACCAATAAAAACTCTTAAAACTCTTAAATAATGATGTTTACACAATTAAGAAACTATTGATTATAGGTTAATAATGAAACCTTGACACTTCTAAAAATGTCACTTTGAAAAAATTAACAAAAAGTCTATTAGGCCCAAGTTAGTCATACCCATAACATTTGGTATGAAGGAAAAAGTTTGAAAGAAAAGTAGAAAAAAATTAAAAAATTGAGTTGTTTGGTAAGATGAAAAAAGAGAAGGGAGAGATAATGGAGGAAAAAAATGGTAGAGCGGGGTCCAAATAATTTTTTTCCCAAAAAAAGAGAGAACATAAGAAGGAAAAAGTTATGTGGTGTATGAGTAAGTCAAATTACTAATAAAACCTTATAATACTTAACTTTAAATAATAACTATAAAGTAGTAAAATAATCATTTTAAATTAAATTAACTTTCTTTCCTCTCTGCATACTAAATAAATATAAGGAAAAAAAATACTTTTCTTTCCATTTTTCACATTTTATTTCCCTCACATTTTTTTCTTTCCCTCATATCTTTTTTCATTTCTAGGGCTATATTTGGTAGGAAAGAAAAGGAGCAGAAAAGAAAAAAGCTCGAAGGAAAAGTGGATAGAAACTAAAAAATTGGGTTGTTTGATAAAAGAAAAAAGGGAAAAGAACGAAAAAAGCGAGATGAAATGAGAAGGAAAAAAGTGGGCCCTACATAAATATTTCCCTCTCTCCAAAATGAAGAAAAAATGGAAAGGTAATTTTTTTTAATCAGAGTATGAAAGTGAATTTACTAAAATAACTTTATGCATTAATTTTAAAATTTTAATAAAAAGGACAAAATAATCATTTTAAAATATACTAGCTTTCTTTCCTTATTATATATCAAACAATAATAAAGGAAATATACTTTATTTTCCATATTATTTTCTTTTTTCTTTCTTCTTTACCAAACATAGCCTTAAAGGTGTCTAATAGGCTAATGAGCTTTCTTGGTCTTTGGAATTATGATTATTATTATTTTTTCTCATGGAATTATATGTATAAATATGTGCAAGTATTAAAGAGTTTGCTTTTATAACAAGTCATATAAAACTTGATGGTTTTTTTTTTTTTTTTATATTCTTAGTCTACATATGTATATGTACTTAAATTTATTTTTATAATTTCAAAATATATAAAACAATGAAATACCAACCGTGTAATTTTTAAGAGAATTAATGCTTATTTTTTTATTGTAACTAACGTATATTTGGTTCTTAAAAAAAAATAACTTTGTGTTAGCCAAAAAAAATTGAAACTGTGTATATCGGTTGTATCTCTAAAAAATTAGAAAAAAAAAATACAAACCGTATGTCTAAAAAAAATTTATTAAAACTCTTTCAAATAAAAATAATTATATAAATCAAACTATTAAATACTAATAATTTTGATTTAAAAACAATGTTTCCTTAAAAAAAAAAACTATTCTAAATTATTTTCTTAAAAAGTCATTCTCAAATTTTAATTCTAACTAATAAAAAGAAGAATCCCTAATAAAAAATTAGAATAAGAATTATTATAGATAAAAGTTACTTATTACTGTAATTCATTTTCAACTCAGAGACGTCGATAAAAGAAAAATAAAAGACTCCGTTGACCCGTCATATATATTTTGGTTCTATCATTTCTCGCTCTCGTAAAGACAGAAGGATTTAATTTGGGGGCTGTGACCCTTAGCCTCCCTCGCTATCCCACAAATACAATCCCTCTTACCAAAATAATGAAATTTTAGCTCTCTCTCTCTCTCTCTCTCTCTCTCTCTCGCTCTCTCCTTTTGACAAATCCGACCTACAAATCGAAGGTAGTCCAAAAAATCATAAAGGGAATCCAACCGAATCCGTGACACTAACGAGACGAGAGCATATAGACGATAGTTACTACTAGTATACATCCAATGCTAATGTCTGTACGGAAACGTCATATAAAACTCATCAGTATGCATGGGAAGCTATCATGAAGCATGCACAGTTCTAGCACCACTTTCAATGCAAAGGCCTACGTTAGAGGCCTAAAAAACAGCAGACAGCCACGACCTAGTCTCTTCTTTCAACTTCTTTCTCCATTAAACTTGGCCTCTTCGCTAACTCCATACACTTTGGCTACCACAACATGACGCCGCTCATCAGGATTCCCCGGCCGGACGAGAGATTCTCCATGTCCTCCGCCAAGACAACCGCTTCATTTCTTCAGAATAATGCTTCACTCCACTATCGACCAAGAGAAACTGGTAAAGAGCTTTTCTTTCTCTTTCTTAAATTTTTTCTGTTCGGTTCTCGAGAAAAATCAATATCAAAACACTGTTTTCTCTTTTGTAACTTCCTCTCCGTTAAACTGGCAAGGGGTGGGGTGTGTGTATACATATATATAAATAATTTTTATGTGGTTATTGAGAAAAAGCTCAATATTCAAATAAACCTCGGTCCATCATTCATGAACAGAAACTAGTTGTAAAAACCCGGAATTTTCGAGGGTAATTTGGACATTTTACTATTTTTCTGGATAAAATATTGTGGGGACTAATTTGCAAAAATTTTGTTCAGATGGACTAAATTACAAATTTTGTGGGACTAGATTGATAGAGATTTGAAATTTTGGGGACTTATGTGCAATTTTTGAAAAATTGCACAGCCCAATAAAGAGGGGCCACGTGCACATCTTCCTCCCTCTCCCTTTCTCTCTTCTCTCTCCTCCCTCCCCCAAGACCTCTCTCTCTCTCCCTCGTCTCTCTCTCTCTCGGTCGATCTCCTGCAGCACCGCCGCCTGCCGCCGTCCACCAGTCGGCGTCGACTCCCCGTGCCGCGCCGAAGCTCCGCCGCCCGTCCTCGCCGCTTGCCGCCGCTTGTGTCGCCGGAAAGTGCAGGAAAAGCCGGTTGAAGCTTTTTCGGAAATCCGGCCACCGGCGACGATTCTGGCCACGTTTCGGCCTCAAACTGGTCTCGTTGGATTCGTCTTGTCGCAAGGATCATCAAGGTATATATATCTCAACTCCATTTTGCCCGAATTGAAAGTTGCCATTTTTGGTCATTTCAAGTTTTTGGGTGTTGTTCTCGATCCGACCGTTGGATTGTAATTTTAACTTCATTTTTGGAATGTACTCGGAAAATAGAGAAGTTTGATATATATATATATATATATATTGTGTAGTTTGGTGATCGGCACAAAAATTGAGATCGGACGGTCGAGATTTTGTCTCGTTTTACGTGCCACCGGTCCGGTATGGACTCGGACCCGAATTGGACAAGTTATATGTCTAACCTAACTATTTTGGGTGCTAGGAATTCAGTGAAGAGGTCCGTTTGTAGAATTGAAGCTCCGGTGAGAAAGTTGATTTTTCGCACCAGGACGATCGAGGGCTTGGAATTGGATTCCGACCCTCCGGGCGATCGTCAACGATACTTTAAGGACTTAATAGCGTGGTGTCGCTATTCTGTTGAGGTAGGGGTTTAGTTACCTTCGTTTTATACCGTTTTTGAGTTAAAACTTATTTTCTGCAACATATAAGAACAAGTGTGTTTTTAATGATTTGAATTATATGTGATGGAATCTGGTTATGCGATATATACTGTACTGCTCTGGGAATTTGCTGTGTGCAGGTTATTTTGGGTATATCAAAAATAGGGCCGTTATACTGCCCGTTTTTCTATAAAATCCTATTATGCATGTTTTACTGAAAAACCAGAGTACAGTAGTTTTTACACTTCAGTTCTGTATTACACGTGTCATAGGATCATACATGAGCACCGTGTTAGCATCGTGGGTTTTACAGCGTGGCGCTGCGTGCCCCACCGTCGGTAAAAGTCCGTAAACTTGTGCAAGGTCTTGTTACTTCTGATTACCTCCCCATTTGGCAGGTGTAGGCAATTCGGTTGCCCATCCAGGTTTGGTAGGCGACACATGGGTGTCCCCTCCGGATATGGGCTTAGGTATCAGGCAGGCTGTTAGGTACACTTAGTGCCATCATCCTGGGTTTCCACAGATGAGAGGATGTGAGCTTATGGGTATGAGTTGATTTGTGTCATGTGCATATGGAGTGATGGTTTTTATTACACTGTTATGTATATATTGGCTCCCGGTTTGGATTATATATATACGTGTGTGTATGTTTTGGATTTGAACTAACTATGCAGGAGATTCTCATCACTGAACTGTTTTTCCCCCGAGGTAACTATTTTCCTACTGGACATTTTATGCTCACCCCCTTACCTTCCTCCTCAGGTGGTGTCCAGTGCGATCTTGGCAATCAAGAGGAGTAAGAGGCCATCGGGATTGCAGTTCGCCTCTTGGTAATGCTAGGAGTTTGTTGTCATAGTCTTTGGACTATTTGAAATTTTGTGTTAGCATTAAACCAAGATTAATGCTTTCTATTTTGTCTGTAAACTTATGCATGTCATTCTGGTATTGGACACCTGTGGTGAATGATGATGATGCGGGATTTGGTTTCTTTTTAATTAATTTTATGTTTTTAAGAAATTGTTCAATTTATGTTTGGTGGTGTATACGAACTGTGGGAGTGGTTCACGGGATGGAATTCCGAATATTTTATTTAAATGGACTGTCTTTATAAAAACTAGAACTTTTGACACTTTTCAAATAAATTAAGGAATTTCCTACCTTTGTGAAATTCTCCTTCTGCCACTAGCCCGGGTTTTGGGTCGTGACACTAGTAACTTCTCTGTTTTGCTCATGACTTATGAAAAGCTTTGTTTTTTCTTTTCTTGTCTTCCCCCCCACCCCACCCCACCCCCAAAAAAATGAAAATACTGCTTCATTTCACCACCAATTAACAGAAAGTAGTCCTTTTTTTTTTTTTAGGTTTTATTTTTCAAACCCTCTTTCTCAGCCAGAGTTTGTCTTTTTCAAGGGTTGCATGCGGATTTGGAAATTTTCTTTGCATGACTTTTAGCTTTGTATTTTAATCTTAATTTTAGATTATAGATCTCAATCCCAATATTGGAAACATATTTATTTTTAGTTGAATGTTTATGTATGTGCTGATCTTAACTTGATAATGTGATTGAAAAATAAAGGTTTTCACTTTAAGTATATGCAATACTCAAATCATGTAATTTTGGTCTTCTGTACGGGATCTTAATTTCTTAACCATACTAAAATTCATGATGGGCATTTATGTCAGTTTCAAATGTACTGCTATAGCCTAGAAGAGATGTCACTTGAATTGTAGTACCTTTAGACTGATTAATGTTACTGTTATGGTTATAAATAAATAAGATTACTTTCTTTGCGTACACTAAGAATAATTTTTACATGTTTGAACCAACGAAGTCTTTTTTCTTTTTTCTTTTTTCTTTTTTTCCTGTTATGGCACTTGCAGATGATCCCAACGAAGTTTGCAAGGAAAATTGGTCATGAACTCTCTGAAGTTGCTAAGCTTGTCGTTCCGAATGGAAACTGTTGGGAAATGGGATTGAAGAAAGATAACAATAGGATTTGATTTAAACGCGGTTGGCAGGAATTTATGAAATTTCGTTCCATATGTTTTGGCCATCTTTTGGTATTCAGATATGAAGAGAAATCAACGTTCCATGTTTGCATGTTTGACGCAACTCTGACTGAGATCGACTATCCCTGTGGTGTTCCAAGTAGCAACATTATGGACCATAATCTTGAAAATCAACCTAAGGGGAAAAATGTCTACATTACTTGAAGCTCAGGTAAACTAAAAGAAACTGTGGATTCTTCTCCACGTGATTCGCCGGTAGAAATACATGAACAATATTCAGAATTGCTTCTTCCCATAGGTTTCCCTTTCACTAATTCAATATTGCATAAGATATCTAAGGAAACCGAGAAGGCAGCCATCTCTGCCAGTCTGCGTGAACTCGAAAATCCTTCTTTACTGGTTATCTTACGGGCTAGTAATATACAAAATAAAATTGTGGTAAGATTCATGTTTGTGTTTTGCGTTTGAATTCCTAATTTGGTCTGTTTTAAGTTCGTTTTCCTTTGGTTTGAACAGCATGTGCCTATGAAATTTGCGGAGAAGTATCTAAAAAACTGTCTTGAGTTCATTCATCTTATGGTTCATGGCAAGAAACGGAAGTGGAGTGTACGTTGCTTTCCTCGAAAAGATTCTCCCTCGTCCAAGCAACTAGGCCATGGGTGGCATGAATTTGCAGTAGACAATAATTTGGTGGAAGGAGATGTTTGTGTCTTTGAGCTGATCAAGAAGGGAAAGGATATTGCGCTGAAAGTTTGGATATATCATGCGGTTGATTATGTAGGTTCCGCAAAGAAACGATATAAACTGAAGTAACATGTCTAAAGTGGCGATTTATGTTTTTTGCAGAAGATCAGTGAGATATCTATATGTTTTAACACTTATGGTATTTTGTACACTGGTATGGCTTACTCTGGTAGATCTTGCATGTATTAGTACTAAGTAGATCTTAGATATAAGGCCAAAAAGCTTGTTGTGCGTTTTGTTGCAAGAGTTGTTGTAGAAGCTGCAACTGTTGTCTTCTATATATAGAGATATATTAAAGCACGTTGTAGTGTTTAATATGTTTGTTTTATTTTGGAGAAATGAAGTTGGAAGTGCTCTTAACATTATTTGTGGTTAGACTGTTTATTTTGCCTTGCAAGGATGTGAATTACTTTGTTCTCTATTTACTTAATCTTAGTCTGTTAAAAAGGATCTGTCATATGCTAGAATCGTACTAGAATTCTAATGGTTATAGATATTAGTTGATGTTTTTGCTTGCTGTTGTAACTAGACTAGAGGTTTTTGCTTTGTTTTTTCGTTTTTCTTTTTTTTTTTTTTTTTTTTAAATTTTGGTGAAAATAAAACTAGACTAGAGTTTTTTGCCCGGAATGTAACTAGACTTGAATCCTGTTTAATGAAGTAAATTAAGACAATTAAGTGTGGTTCAAACATTTATTCGTTTTAGAAATTTAAAAAATTATCAAGAATTATCCGTCCGTAAAATATAAATTTTTTCTCTAAGTTATGTTTGGTAGAACCAAAAGGATGGAGGGAGAGGATAAGCACAAGAGAAAAGTGGAGAGAAAACAAAAAATGGTTATTTAGTAGAAAAGTAGAGAGAAAATAAAAGATGGGTTATTTGGTAGAAGAGAAAATGAGATAGAAAGGAAAAAATATGTACGTACACACCGCCGAATTATAGCCTCTCCAAAATAGAAGAAAAAATATAGGAAGAATTTTTACAACTTGGACATAAAATAAAAACACTAATTCATCCTAATTCAAAATAAATAATATATTAACTAAGTTGTAATTTCACTAAATATTTATTTTTCTTTTGGGCGATTATATTCGCACTCTATTAAATATAAAGGTATTCCTACTTTATTAAATTTTCTATTTTAATATGATTTTACGCTTGAGTTTAAAATTATAAAAACGAACATGAATTAAGGCATCCCTACGGATTGAAAGAAATCATATAAAAAATAATAATAATAATAATCAAGAACCTCAGCCACATACAACAGAAAGTTTCTCCAAAACTAGTGAAAAATACATAATTTTTTATTACTTGATGGTCAGATATTTTGGAAAAAAATCTTTCATCAAAACATAAAAATAAAGCGGGCAAAAATAGATAGAGATTAAAAAGAGATTACTGTAAAACATGGGCATCTAGCTCTAACCCAGAAAACATCATCCCGTAGTATAGACTAATATATTCACCATTCCAAGAGAAAAATGGTATCAATTCAAAGGATATAATCTATTCAAAGAATCATCATTAATTTTGAAATTCACATGCCTTCACAGTAGCACCAAAACCCAATTACCTTTTCAGCCAAGTAGAATAGAAATCTAATTATATATATATATATATATGACGGATATCCATTAAAAAATTAAAAAATTATATGCACCTTATCACATAAAGAAACACGGAATAAAGGTTTAAAGATGAACATATATAAACAAAAAAGAAACAAAAAGAAAACACTTCAAACAAAACAAAAGGAAAAAAAAAAAACAGAGAGAAAAAATGAAAAATAAGTAATCAATAAAAAGAATAAACGTGAGATTAAGTAGATATTAGAAATTAGGTAAGAGAGGGAGTGCGCATAATAAAAGAAAAGCAAAGAAAAGAATGACTTGAAGATCGTGTTAAGGAATGGGGTGTTTTGAGTATTTTCGATTTTGTAAGTTTTAGAAGTACTGTTATTTTGTCCAATTCGGTCGTATTGCTATTAAAAGGAGTGTCTTTAGAATAATATATGGTGTCTTTAGAATAATATAGCTCTTTTTTTTTTTTCCTTTTTCTTTCCTACGTACCAAATAAGGAAAACATTTCACTTTCTCATTCATCCCTCATAATTTTTCTTTCATTCTACCAAATATAGCCTTAAATTCCCTTT
>JXTB01000215.1:453623-488643 GCA_002914805.1 Parasponia andersonii | reverse complement strand
AATTTAAATTATCTTTTACCACAAAACAAAATAAATATAAATCATTCAGAATAAAAGCAAATATATTGTCTTCCTCTTGTGGAATTTATTATCTCTCATTGGGAGTTTTATTGTCTCCTTATAATAAAGTATATTTCTCTATGTTATTTTTTTCAATATAGATTACTAATAAGAAGATCGAAGGAAGGAGACTTATAAATCTCCGTTCGATAAAAAAAATAAACAAGTGGTTGTTTGATCTATTATGATTCAGATGAATGGATCCCTCCTATCTATGGGAGTTTTTGATTCCGCGTCTTCGGTGTTTAATACTATCATCCTTTCCCAACACCAAAAAAAAAAAAAAAAAGAGAACGTGCCAAATTAATAGGGACATCAACGGGGCGGGACAAGACTGGTTTTATATTTATCATCTCCATCCACATTATTATTTTACTATACCATCCCTACATAATTCACCATTTAATTTGATGCAAAGTAATTTTGGAGAATCCCCATCGGGGATCAATTTCTTTATTGGTATATCGGGTTCCCCATTTAGAATTGTCATATTGAATAAATTAAACAATCTTATATTAGTCAAAATCTTTTAAAAGTCTAAATACATCGAAAAAAAATTAAAATTAAAGTTAACTTCGTTAAAAATTCCAATTGTAGACTTAAGTAACTAAAAAGCACATTCAAATAAAACTTTAATTATTAAAATTGTCAAATGTAAAATATTTAATACCAAAATCATGTAGCATATCATTCATTCATAAAGCTAACACAATTCAAAATCACTCAAATAATATTAGTATATAACTATATATTATAAAAAAAAAAAAATTTCAAAAATAATCTACTTACATCGTTATTATATAAAAAAATAAAAATTATCTTATATATAATTAAAGTAAAATCGATGCATCTCAAGTTGATTTTGCCTCTTTAAATATTAAACGCTAAATATTAAACGAAGAATTTCTGCCTAGTATCCGTGTCATTTATAATTATAAAACCCACTTCATTCAGTTCGGTTAAATTAAGATCCGATCCGACGTATTAACTAGTATATTTAAAAAACTATATTACGCGTTATTTACAACACTAGTACTAACTCGCACCAGCGATTGACCGAGTCAGAGACCCGTTAATTAAAGAAACCAAAGTTGAATAGGATGACCTGATCAAAAAGCAAGTCTTTCCCAGTTGGAATCGACGCCATCGCTCTGTTCTGCTCTGCTCTCCCAACACGTATGTCTGTAATTCTTTTTATTGATTTGGTTTGAATTTTGCAATTAGGGTTTCCGATTGATCAAATTTCCTCTTTTACGGATTGAATTGATTTTGATTTTGGAAGAAGAAGAAGATGTGGGCTGCTTCATGCCTGGCATCATGCTGCGCGGCGTGCGCCTGCGATGCCTGCCGTACGGTGGTCTCCGGGATCAGCCGCCGCTCCGCCAGGATCGCCTATTGTGGCCTTTTCGCTCTTTCTCTCATGGTCTCTTGGATTCTCCGTGAGGTTGCCGCTCCTCTGATGGAGAAGCTCCCTTGTAAGTTTTCTTTTTATATAATACTTTGTTCGATTATGGTTCCCTGGAGTTATTGATAATTAGATATGACCCTTTTAAATTTCCCCAAAAACTAAGATTGAAATTTCTACATTTATCATTTCTTGGAAGATTTTTTATAATTTAACTAATACGCAAGGTTTATCATATAATCTATTTATACATATATGCATATATTTCGTTTAGTATGAATTGTAATCACATTTGGTTAAAGAAAGTACGTGATACCATTCCCCACAACCCTATCCTCTAATACTAAAACATAGAGTTTAGTAAGCTAAGTATTTTTTTCCAGCTAAGAGTTATTAATGAAATTGGACAGTCTTTTAATTCCTCCACCGTTTGATACCCCGACAGAAGCTAAAAATTTCATTTCCTCCCAGACGGATTTTCTTGCCATCTAGATAATTGAAAACGATGTCTTCAACTATCAATGGCTTCAAACTATGTGTGCTCGCTGTTTGTTTGTTTGTTTGTTTTTTTGTTTTTTTTAAATAATAATAATTATTATTTTTTTATTTTTAATGGTGCTATTTAGTTGTCTAACATTTTATCTTTTGCTGATGCAGGGATTAATAATTTTCATCATACACCTAGCAGGGAGTGGTTTGAAACAGATGCAGTATTGCGTGTTAGCTTGGGGAATTTTCTCTTCTTCACTATCTTAGCAATTATAATGGTTGGTGTGAAAACTCAGAGAGATCCCCGTGATGGTTTGCACCATGGTGGTTGGATGGTGAAAATTATATGCTGGTGCCTTCTGGTCATCTTTATGTTTTTCTTGCCAAATGAGATTATTAACCTATACGGTAAGTGTTGTTGTTTTGTGTGTGTGTGTGTGTGTGTGTGTGTGTGTGTGTTTGTGTTTTTTTTCCCTGTTTGTATTGTACAAAATCTCAAAATCATAGCTATTTATAATTTGTGATTCTATATATGACAATTGTGATCCTATTTCTTCTTGTGGGAAGGATTTAGTAAATGCATTTCACCATTCTATAATTAGACTTTTCATATTTCTAACCAACAATGATACATTTAGTTGAACTTACAGAAATCAACCAGATTTGAAAATTTCATTATATATATACATATATATTTATTTATTTTGGTCTCAATTGGAAGAGTAATAAAGTTTTCAGAGAAAATAGTTTCAGCTTGCTTAATTATTGTTCTAATAGAACGAATAGCTATTGCCTTTTGGTCTATCCTTGGAATGGCTTTCCTTTGCTGTTTACTTTTACTGTTTTCTTCAGACTGCTCTAATGTGCAGAATGGATGAGCCAAAGCTTGCAGGTTCTGGTTTTCATTTTATTTTCCCCTGTTAGGCTAAGAGGCATATTTGATTAAGTCATCTCCAGTTTTCCTATACACTTGCTGCTAACACTAGCACTTTTACAAAACAAACCACTCTTGTTTACATGTCTGAGTTTGTGAATTTGCTTTTATCATTCCAAAATATATATCTGAGAGTGTTTAAAAATTGTGAAATACTTTGTGCCATTTCCTGACTTGGTTGTGTTTAAATTAGAACTTACTCAAGTTGTTAAGGCATACTTTTGGTTTGTGCCTTTTAGTGTGGTTTTGGTCCTGGGAGAGATCAACAGCTTTATTTTGCAAGGCAGAGAAGAGTAGATGAGATTTTGAGAACTTAAGCCAACAAACAATCTTTTTTTAAATTTTTTAAAAGCTGACGTTTTAGCATTTTGTTTGCAGAGACAATTTCAAAGTTTGGCTCTGGATTGTTTCTTTTTGTTCAAGTTGTGCTTTTGTTGGATTTTGTTCACAAATGGAATGACACATGGGTTGGCTATGATGAGCAGTTCTGGTTAGTTTAGATTATGAGTATTTTATTTTAGCAATGTCATTTCGTACCTTCTACTAAACTTAATTTTTTGTTCTTTATTATTATTATTATTTTTCTTTTTGGGGGTAAGAGGCAAGAATTTATTATTTATATATATATGGAATAATAAAAGAAACATGGAATTAATATAAGTAAAAAATTATAAATCAAATAACTGGGGATGAGCTGTCCACCAAAATCTCAAAAGCTTAAAGGAGTTGCAAAACAGCCTCCCACTCTCTTAATAGATCAATAGACAGAAGATGCTTGAATTGAGAAACGTCTTTCAACCAATCAGCTATCTAAAACTTAATTCGATTCCATACTAACACAACATTTTCTTTAATTTCTTCAAATATTCTCTTGTTCCTCTCTAAGCATAATGCCCCAAAATAGCTAAAACTGCAACATTTCCCTAATTCCCCCCTTAGTGAAATCATTCCCATAGATATACCGTCCGATAAATCGGCACACGTCCTAGGATCACCCATATAACTTTAAGGTCTTTCACCGCTTTGCTCTCAACCTGAAATGTCATGAAAATTCACAAAGGACAAACACATGATCTGCTGTCTCACTGTCTTTCTCACATATAACACACCAACCAGGGGATATAGCTTGAAAAACCTTCTCTCTATAGTGCATTGTGAGTATCAAGTTTACGAACGCTAATAACCAACCAAACACCTTAATTTTGAGATGTACATGAGCATTCCATACAAAATGAAAAGTCCAAATTAGCAAAGGGAATCTGTATCTGATGGAGTGATAGCTTACAAAATTGATTTACATGATGGAACTTCCAGATTTTTCTAGCATCCACTCTTTTCTCTCTTCAATACTGCTGCAAATAATCACGTTTTCCACTTTAACAAGGAACTCCATTAACTGAGTCATCTCTTTATCGTTCAATTCATGGAAAAAGTGAAAATTCCAAGATGGAGATCTGCCGTTATGGGCCTTCTGGCTTATTTCGATCTACAATAAGGGGAAGAAACTCTGTACAGAAGGAAATAATGCTGATAAATCCTCCTCACCGATCCAAACATCTTCGAAAATCTTATTCTTCTCCTATTAGGCTGTTACCGACCTTAAATTACAAACTTGTGGAAATTACTATAAAGCAAAGAAATAAACTTCCAAGGGATTCAAAAGGTCACTCTGCCAGCCACCCTAGAATCCAATGATGGATTAATACCGAACTTCTTTTGATAACTTAATGCCACAAAGAGTTTTCCTCCAAAGGAAACCTCTATAGCCATTTAACCAGCAACACCTTTTTCACTGCGAAATTTCCAATACCCATCTTCTTTTTTCAGTACCAAATTTCCAATACCCAACTTCCCTTTTTCAGTGCCAAATTTCCAATACCCAACTTCCATTCTCCTTAGGTCAACAAACCACCTCTCATGCGACTAGTTGATCTGCTCATGCTCCTTCAATGCCTTCCCAAGGAAAATCCTTGGCTAAAGTCAGTCTAAGGGAAGCCCAAAATTCAAAGTACCAAGGGAACTAAATAGAACAAGGAGGATGAGATGCTCAGCTACTCAAAAGCTGGGAAAGCCAACAACCAATAGATAAATAATAGAGGATATTGCAGGTTCTGCCAATTAAAATAAGAAGGATAATCCCTTAAGATCCTTAGCTGAAGCAGTCTGAATGGAAGCTCAAAACTGAATTTTCTCCCATGCCATCCTGCACTTTATCTGAGAATTTCTTTTCCTGTCAAACAATCGACAAAAATGCAAGCACTGAACATTACTGTAAAATTCTTGTTTTCTCACGTTGTCTATCTCCCGAGTTGCTCTTAACTGTGGTAGAAATGCTGTTTTGAGCAGTAAACCGATTTACATCAAATTTCTTCAACAGCCTTTACTGCAAAGCTGAAACTGGATGACAATGAGAAGAAGGTGGTCAGTGGTTACCGTTATCATTCGTTCAAAGAACACACCTACTCAGAGGGAAAGAGTAAATGACCATTTTCTTTAAAAGCAAATCAAAAGTACTGGTCTTTTTTTTGGCTAGCAATTAGGAAGCAAGAAAATGCTTAGAACTTTATTGGCATCTGAATAATTTCAGTTGAAAAGATACTCTCAAACCATGAAAGAAGACTCTCTCAAAGATATTGGAGGAACAATTTACAAGTCCTGAACCCTTCATCAACCCAAACTCTTTTTTCCGATCAACAATATTTTTTAAAATTTTGTGTTCTTACGTGTTTTTTTTTTCAGACATATATATATATATATATATTAATGTAGGTACATTGCCCTATTTGTTGTTTCACTATTTTGCTATCTGGCAAGCTTTGTTTTCTCTGGATAAACTCTTTTTTTTTTTTTTTTCCTTTTCCTGATCAACAATATTTTCAAAGAATTTTGTATTAGNTTTTTTTTTTCAAACATATTATTTATTTATTTTTTCAATGTAGGTACATTGCACTATTTGTTGTTTCACTGTTTTGCTATCTGGGAAGCTTTGTTTTCTCTGGACTTCTCTTCCACTGGTTCACACCATCTGGACATGACTGTGGGCTCAACACCTTCTTCATTGTTATGACTCTGATTACTGTGTTCGTCTTTGCTATAGTTGCACTACACCCTGCTGTAAGTTTATAGTTTCTAACTTGGTTACCTCATTGAACATTGTTCTAGATTTCTAGTTTTGATTTTGGATGACACTTGGATCTGAAAGCTTATTTTGCTAAATATTTTGGACCCATGATTATGTTGTTAAAATTACTGGCTTTTATCTGTGTGGATTATTACTTTCGATCCAATGTTCAGGTCTGAACTCTGACTGAATAGTTAAGTGCTTCAATGTGGACATAATGCTAATATTTCCACTACCTACCTGATAAAAGGTTTAATCTGGTTGCTTTTGGGTTTGGGCCAATATAGTGATTAGGAGTTAGCTCAATATAGCATGGTGTATCTTAAAACTTGTTGGCCTTTGATTTTAGTTGTCTTTCCTTGGTCCATTATTTTTGTAGCTATGTTCAAGTTATGAGATATTTAATGTTGGACAATTCAGTAAGAATCATAATATGGCACGGAGGGCATGACTAGGTGTAATTCCTACCATATTATCACATTTTCATTACGCTTCATGGTCTTCAGCAATAGCTTAATGTTTAGCTATAAAAAGAGCTTCTATATTACGCTGCCGCAATATAGCCTGGCTTCTAAAGGTTACCCAGAGAATTTTAATACTGTAATTGCCGTAGATTTTATATCAAAGCTGTCTACCTTTAGTCTATTGCCTTTCGGCTTTTTGCAATTGGGAAAACGAGTTGCAAGAGAGGCTTTTTCTGAAAGTTGGATTAATTTCTCAAATCCATGTTACCTTTTGGTTTTCAATCCAAAACAGTCCTGTAACTTTGAGCTCTCTCTCTCTCTTGTTTTTTTAGGGGAGTTTAAATTTTCTTTTTGTTGCTTATGTTTCTTGATTCATAGCCTGATAAATTTATGGGTCCTCTTGTTTTAATATGATGTTTATAGCTAGGTGGCTTCTGGCTACATAGTTTATGGATATGCATGCATGATTTTTAGCACAAGGGTCATGACAATTTTTTCTTCTGATTTGGCTGTCTTGATTGAAAACAGGTAAGTGGCAGCATTTTGCCAGCATCAGTCATATCTTTGTACTGCACATACCTCTGTTACAGTGCACTTGCCAGTGAACCTAGGGAATACGAGTGTAATGGTCTCCACAAGCATTCTAAAGCTGTTTCCACTGGGACACTCACTCTTGGACTGTGTACCACTGTTCTATCCGTTGTATATTCAGCTGTTCGTGCAGGATCTTCTACTACCCTTCTCTCTCCACCAAGCTCACCTCGTGCTGGTAAGTCTTGGCACGAATGTTTCAATCATTAGATTGTTGATGAGCAATTTATTTGCGACTATGCAAGAATGTATGCAGGATTATTTTACTTCTTTTCTTTGATTTTGAAGGATTTAGGGGCATTTCATCTGAGAGTATGGTGTGATTATTGTTTTGTTTTCTCTGTCATTACTGCTAAGAGGACAGCTTAGTTCTCTAGTATTATACTAGGTTAATTTATTAATGTTTTGGTAAAATTCTTTGTTTTCAGAGAAATCATTCTAGGATTTTGTGCCTTCTATTCTTTTTCCACTCTCTTCTAAATTTCTAATAGATAATTACAGTCATGTTGTCTTAGGAACTTCTGAAGGAACAATAGTTTTTGAATACACACTACTTTCTTGATCTGTATTCCTTATTTCGCAATACAAGAAAGTCTGCTGAAAATTGACTACTGGTTTTCCATGTGAAGGTGCTGGGAAGCCTCTGCTTCCACTGGACAAGACAGAAGAGCATGAAGAGAAAGAGAAGTCTAAGCCAGTATCATACTCATATTCATTTTTCCACATTATCTTCTCTCTGGCTAGTATGTATTCGGCTATGCTTTTGACTGGTTGGTCAACATCAGTTGGGGAGAGCGGGAAGTTGGTTGATGTCGGCTGGCCATCCGTATGGGTAAGGATTGTAACTGGTTGGGCGACTGCAGCTCTGTACATCTGGTCTCTGGTTGCGCCTATCATGTTTCCTGAGAGGGAATTCTAAACCGTCCACCAAATAAACGACCAAAGGGTTTGGTTATAATTGTCTGCACTATTATGTCTTCTTGTACTTGAACAAACTGCTTGATGTCGTGTAAATAGAATGGTTGTGCTATATCACGGTGACAATTGTGCGCTGAGCATATACTTCAATGAAGAGAACCCTCTTTGGCTTTCCATGGGGAGCCAGATTAACTGAATAATTTAATCCGTAATAATGTGTTTTTAACTTTTTGTTTTCTCTTCATTAGTTGATGTTTGTCTACTGACTGATTGATGATTAAACTCGATACTTCTAACTAAAGTTTCTAGGTTAAAATGGCATCATTAGACCCTTGCATTTTACCGCATATTGGTCTCCAATCTTTCTTTGGTATATTGGTTCTTAACGTTTTAACTTTTTTGGCATCCGTAACCTTTTATTTTTTTTGGCAATCTGTTGGAAGCTATTTGAATGCGAAAATTTTGCACCATTAATCCTTAATGTTTTACTTGTTTCAGGATTTCGTCTTTAGTTTGTTGTCTTTTTTTTTTTCCCCTCTCTTTTGTTTAATTAATAAAAATACATGCAATCTCTAATTCTAGTCAAAATTACAGTGACATATCTCAAAACAAAAAATGATTATAGTGAAATCGCTTGGCATTAAATGGAAAAAGGAAAAAACCTAAAAAAATCCATGAAATTTCTGAGCTTAGCTATATTACTTTGTTCAGTTAATTTTTTTTGGAATAATCAATTCATAATTAAATGAAAATATAATAGATAAAACTAGTAAACTTTTAGTCTGAGTTTGACTAGTAGAAAAGGGTATGTGAGACTATTTAGTTTTAGAAGAGGTTAGGTAATTATTTTTGGTCCATAGAAGTTACTATAATTCAACATAAATTAGGACGTGTCACTGTAAACTTTTTCCTTTTTGTTTCTCTTTCTTTTTCATTTTTTTTTGAATTTGATTCTCAAAAGAATTGTTTCTTTTTTTTTTTTTTTTTTCATATCCACCTTCGAGTTTTAATTTTCTAGGTAACTATTTAAACATTAGCATTAGAGAGTACTACGAGTAGAAAAGAAAAACAATATTTGAAATAAATTATCGTAGGCACAATAATGGGAAATTAGGCCTTTTATGACATTTTTAGAAAAAAATATTTGAAAAATACGGTGGCTTTAGGTCTTGTATAGTTTTATTAGCAAAATATCATCTTCTAAAAAGTATTTAGAAAAATAACATTTTAAAAAATAATAAATAATAATCGGTAACCAGTTTTCAAAAATTGGTAATTAGTAACTGAAAATATTTATAACTAGTAACCAGTTTTCAGAAACCGATAACTAGTAACTATTTTAGAAATGATATTTTTCTAATTAAAATCATACGGAAATTGAAAAAAAAAACCCTAACTTCCGTATTTTTGTAATTCTTTTGGATTTTTAAAAGTAAAAGTATTAGAAATCCTACTATACTTGCCTAAAAAAATGCATGTAATTTATTGAAATATTGTTATTTTCTCTTTTATTCTAAAATCTCACGTAAACCCGACAAAATTGGCCGGGCTAAATAGGCCAATTCGCATGCTAGACGTAGGGTCAGAATAGGCCTATATATCTAGGCCCACTTAGCTAGCCTGCATAGACCGGCTCGCCAAAAATGATTTTTTTAAAAAATATTTTAAAATAAATTTAAATAAAATTTTTTCCTATACCTATAAATACATATTCTCTCATTTTTTTTTTCAAACTTTCAAATTTTAATCTAATTCTAAATAATTTTCTTAAAGTTTTTGTTTCAAACTTTTTTTAACTATTTAATTTATATACTTATAATTATTTAATTATTTCAAAATTTTTATCAGTAGGAAAAAAACATATTTTTTATTTTTTATAAATTTATTTTTAAATTTATAATATTTTAATATTTTTTATAAATTTATTTTTAAATTTATAATATTTTAACTAATTATACATATAATAATTTTTAAACATTTTTTTTAAGCGGGCCAAAAACAGACCAGTATGGGCCGGTCCATCTTTGCCTATTTTGGACCCAGCAGACCTAGGGGTAGGGCTGGGCTCCCCATTCAAATTTTTGGGCCAGCCTTTCCGTTCACCCAAGTCAACACAACCTGCCCATTTTGCCATCTCTAATCTCATGTAGTTTCTAAATAATTGTTTTGGATAAAAAGTTTTCAAAATGAATGTAACATTATTAATTGAAAATATAATTACCAAAAAAAAATCTAGGGGTTTGTAATGTCCAAGATTTCACATGTATAATAAGCCAATAATACATATGTTTCTTTTGCATATTAAGCATTTAGAATTAAATGGTAGTAGTTTGCATGTTTTTATATTTTTTGCTTTAAACTTGCATTAATATTAATATTGTCTTGGTTTCCTTATGCAGTGTAAATATTTTGCAACCTTGATACGATAGCCTGGTTTGTAAAAAGAACAAATAAATAAAAAAATGCTTATGAGCTTGATATTTTGGCATGATAAGGACAAATTTAAGTGATAGAAGATGAAACTAGTTATTGATTACACTAAATAATCAGTGACAAAGCCAGAAAAGTTTCTTTGGGGGCATACACTAAAAAGTTTTTAGCTAATTTTGAAACACATTAGTTAATATAGACCAATATAGAATTAAAAATAGTATTTAAAGTGAGTCAAAAGAAAAATTATCCAAAATGAAGGCAAAATATAATATTTCAAAATAATATAAGTAAATTTCAGAAATGAAAAAAAATAATGGGTCTCATTAAGGAAATTATTGAATTTTTTTATAAAACAGGAGCAAAAACTATAATTATAAAAAATTTGGAGGCAAATAGAGGACAAAAATGATTTTTTTTTAAACAAAATTAGGGGTAAAAATATAATTCTTAAAAAATGAAGGGCCCTGCGCCCTTGAGCCTATATTGGCTCTGTCCATGACTAAACTAGTTTCTTTTCTATTTAATTTCAAAAAATATACAACGTTTCAATTGACCATTAGTTTTTTATTTTAAATGTTTATTGAAGTTAGTCGATTGTCTTGGTATACTATAGGTATAATTTTAGGCCAAGTGTATTTAACTACTCTAAATTTATTTGTTAGAGTATCAAAGAAAAAGATTAAGTGTATTAATTAACTGCTCTAAATTTATAGAGTACCAAAGAAAAAGACCAAGTGTATTAATTAACTGTTCTAAATTTACTNATATCACCACATGCTCATCACATGAGTCTTTGGTCAAAATTTAATAACAAGTTGTAGTTTAGACATTCTAAAAACCAAATCACTACAAATCAAAAAATTCAAGAGCTTAATTGCTGTAATTAAAATTTTGAGGACCAAATTGCCATATATTGAATACTTCAGGGACCATTTGTGCTATTAACCATGTATATAATTAGTGGGTTATATCTAAGTGAGATAGGTTACCTCATTTTAGATTGATTATAGGTTGATACTTCATAAAATTCTTAACGGCCTTACTTCATATCTATAGGGATATTATCATTTTTATATCATGTATTTTGATATTTTGTTTAGTTTATACCTTTTATTTTGGTTATTATCAATATTGACCTTTAGATTTAATATTTAATACAAATTTATACTCTGACACTAATTTAGAACAGTTAATTTACTAAGACAATTTAATAAACTTATTCTCGGATCAGTTTTTATATGGTTTATTTAAAATCTTTTAAACGGTAATTTGTTAAATTAATTGCTCTAAATTAGTGTCAGGGTGTAAATTTGTAACAGATTTTAAATCTAAATATCAATATTGATAATAACCAAAACAGAAAGTATAATTTGAATAAAATGTCAAAATACATGTATAAAAGTAATAATATCCCCATATCTATATACTACTATTTAATTCTATTTTGCGAAAGAATATTTTCTTTTGTTATTCACTCCTCCGCGATCACCTCTCACAGCTAAGACAGAGTCTTGTGGCCAACACGTTTCCAAACCCAATCCATAGAAAGTGGAGCTTTGAAATAGAATTCCTCGTACTCACTAGTAACTGAGGGTAAAACTCAAGGTTCACAACAAGGGTTTTAAAGCTCTTCAAGGTAAATTTAGTTTTATTAGTTTATCTTAGAAAATTCTAATTATTGTAAAAATTATCCTGTCGTGATATTGTTATGATGATTAATTTATTTAATAGCTGTTTGATGAATCGGTTTTTATAAGTATGCTTATTAATGATTCACAAGCCTAGATAATGCTTGTTTTGATCATTATGGTTTGTGCTAATTTCTTTTTAAAATGTACTGTGATGCTAAATTAGAAAATTCTAATTATTGTAAAAGTTATCCTGTCGTGATATTGTTATGATGATTAATTTATTTAATACCTGCTTAATGTTTGGGAAATGAGTTTTTATAAGTATGCTTATTAATGATTCACAAGCCTAGATAATGCTAGTTTTGATCATTATGGTTTGTGCTAATATTTCTTTTTTTTTTTTTAAATGTATTGTGATGCTAAATTCTGCACTACAGCTTTTATGGCTGTCCCTTTAATTGAAATCTCAGTTGGTCTATGATTCTTGGGAGTCTGGGTGTGTGAGAGGGTAATGGTTCGGATCCTGGTTAGCCCAATTTATGTATAAATTCATAATAAAAAAAAATTGAAATCAAGAAGAACATGACAGTGGAAGACACAAGAAACTGCTTCTAAAGTTACAGGATTTTAAAAGTGAACCAGTTTCTGAAAATATGGATTTCCATAAAATATAAGAAGCCACTTCCAGAATACATAATAGACTTGGACACCATTCCAATTTAAAAAATTGTCACTATGCAAACAAAACAATATGAAAAAGAGCCAACTGTGAGTAAGACAGCAAAAATTCTAGTCATCAATGTTCTTCATGTATTCCTTTGAAAGTCTAGTCTCCATTATCAACTGCTGTTCTTTCAGCAGAGAATAGCCTGATTCAAGCAAGGCCTCTACTGTTTGCTGTTCATGAATAGATAAATCAAGCCACTTATTCTCACCATATAAACACAAATTTTTTCTCCACATAATGAGATATAAAATGCCTCAACATAAATGAAAAAAAGAAAAAAGAAACAACTTTTTGGACATCTATACTAAATTATGTATTTTGAAATGCATCCGAAATTAAAGGCCATGGAGTGGGGCTATTACAATTCAGATAATAAAACTAAAATGCCATTAAAGGAATTAAAAGAAATCCAGTAATTAAATGAGGAGTATTGGTATATTATCATGCTCTTTTTATTTCCTTCCCAACCCAGAAAATGGTAGATTCATGACCTTGCTAGAGTTACATTCATGTCCTAGTTGTGTCTCCAATTAATTTTCGAATTTCATCAAAAAATTCTTATTACCCCCTAAAGATTTCATAATTCCTTTTAGTGCATAGGAAAAGTAATAATGAAGCAACAACAACAAACAGAAGAAACGAGTACAAAACCTTTGTGCAAGTTTGTCATGGATAGAGAAAGGATACACAAACAAATCAATGTGAATAGATTACAACCCTCTCAACCTCATTGTCTAAAATCCCTCTGCCCCTTTGTCTCTCTATCTACAACGCAACAATAATGAAGCAAATGTCGTTGAACTAAAATTGCAACTAATCCTATAAGTGGAAACATAAAAAAAATAAAATAAAAAAAAGGAGCTCTTATTTTTATGCACTTCAACGGTTTTTTTTTTTCCCTTGAAAAAATAACTCGATCATAGACAGACATAGAATGGATACTCTACAAGTGCGTGTCGAGCAGGGATTTCAGTATCTCTGGTGCAATGTTTAAAGGAGATGACCAAATTGTTGGATGAAAAGAAAACTACATACTAACTGATTTTCCTATAGTAATTTAACATAACAATTGTTTAATCTAAAAAGTAAACACGTGTTAAAATTAGTAAAATTACCTTTGGCGGGGTAAAAACAGGAAGTTTTTCGTTCTTTCTTCTCTTGAGGAGTTTGTCTCCAAGGTTTTCAACACCTCCAATGTCATCTACCCACTATAACGGAAGACAAACTACATAAATACATGTGCACGAACTATCTAAAACTTGTACATCATCATCTCTTAGAACTTGCACTTTCAAGTCATATGTATGGGCTATAGATCTATAATGACGTCAGCTATTCAGCTCTAGAATGCAACAACTAGTAATCATCCTCAAAGGGTCCTCTAGAAAATAGTTGAGAATATGCCGGTAATAAATTTATCAACTTCATTCCATTCTTGGTCAGGTGTATAGTATCTAGTTTCATAACGCTAAGAATCACCAAAATAGACAGATGCATCCATAATTAAGATTGGTTTTGGAAATTGGATAGAAAGTCTCATTTTCTTTTACCATAAATCAGATGCTCAAATACTTTGGTTTTATCAATATCCATCAAGTAAGAAACTTTGAAGAATTTAAAGTAACAGTAAGATATAAACATTAAAAAAGTTTACATAATCTGAAAATCTAAAACAGAATGGTCCATACCTTAGAAATAGACCTGTCATATGTTCGCGACCTTAGAGCTCCATAGAAATCCAGTGCTGTGCAATCACCAAATTCAATGGATAAAAGAATACGTAAGCTGATGGAAAAACAAATTGGAAAGAAGAACAAAGAATATAATAACATCTTTCATGCATAATAGCCAAGAGGAATAAAAAGAACATAATAATTGAACCACAGAAAGTTCGTGGACAAGATGAGAATATGACTTTTCAAAATTTATAAACTAATTAGCAAGCTCTCAGAACTAACGGAAGGTAAACAAAAACCATGAGCGAGCAAGCTCAGACAAGTTATAGTCAATATGACACATTAGGATATAATTCAAGCTATTACTGATTGTTATGAGTAGGCGGTTGTGTTGCTTATCTTAAATACTAAACACATCAAGTAATTGTTGTAAAACTTAACAAATATGTTCACAAAATTTGAAGAAAATATTTTGATCTCTTCATGCAGGTCTCTGGCTTCCCTTGGTGGATATAAAGGTCTACTAAACTTGACAATCAAATTCTTCCCTTCATCTTCTTGTCTTTATATAGCTCACAGACAAAACAATAACAAATTCAGAACCTAGCTAAACTTCAAAGATTAAGGAGATTTTTCAAAAGACAAAATATAGAATCACTTGGGTTTGCATTTTGAATGTTTGACTTGAACAGGTACGACAGTGAAGAAGATTGTGATAACAGTCACCATCTTATAGAAAGATACTTTATCAGATAACTTGAGCAAATAAATACATCACATTCAAGGTAATGATCTTCATTTTTTAGTAAGATGACATCTAGAGTGTCGTTTTTTTTTTTTCTTTTTGCTGTTTTTATATGCACCATCTACAAGTGAAGTATTCCAAGAAAAAAAAACCACAAAAATACCTTGATTAGGAAATTTGTTCACAATGCTTATAACCTCGTCTTTAGATATGCCATCTTTCTCATACATTCTGTGAACAATATTCACAATATCCTCAACATTTGGCTGCCTGCTTGCAAAACAAATTTTCAGAAATGCGAGGAAGCTAAACTATCTCAGAACAAATAACTACCATAGTTTTAGACATCAAAAGTACTAAAAGGTCATTTACATACATTTTCCCGCAAAATTTATAATAATAGAGTGGTTAACGAGATCATGAACAAATGTTTTTAGCAGAAATACAAAACTAGCAAATTTACAGGAGTTGCATGACATTAAAATGCTACATTTAGGTCTTGTGCAATACTACACTTTAGGCCAAAAAATGGAAGAGGTAAATGTGTAAAATTAAGTTAATCCTAACATAACTTTATCATTGATAGGGTATAAAACAATTGGGCAACAATGTACAAACACATAAGGCACATACAAACTGGGTGTATGTGCTCCGTTTTTTGTCCATGAATAAACTCCTCATTTATTAATCTGCATAGCTTGGTAAAGAACTCCATCAAAAAGCATACTTAATCTAATGCATATTCTAAATGAAAAGGCACAGTAATTGAGTTAGAGAAACCAATATCCTACCAATAAAATTTTTCCATCCTTCCATCGCGAATTAAGGGCGCATAAATTGTTGAGAAATCATTCCCTGTGACAATGATGGGAATTCTATTTGTAACGTCTGATTCTCGCCAGTTTTGTCCAATACTCACTCGTGTTGGGTTATCAGCTAGATTCATGAGTGTCCCAACAACAATTTGATTGTTGACCGTCATCTGAGTGTTTCCTAAATAATTATAATAGCAGACAGGGACAGATGTTAGAGAGAGAGAGAGAGAGAGGCACACACACACACACACACACACACATTTCATTAAAAAAAAAAGACTATTGTTAATTTTAATAATAGAAGAAAGTACAAATATTAGGGAGGAGTCCCCAAAAAGGAGTACAAAAGATTACAAAAGAGAATCCCCAATCCCTTAACAAATCTGCGAACAAAAAACCTTTAAAATCTTTTCTTCTACAACCCATAAAGCCACCCAGAATTTAACTCTCTCCCAAAGATAACCGTAACCTTTGGTATTATTTTCCCTTCCGATAAATCTACATCTATTTTGCTAGTATTATTTAAGACAGACAAAAAAATACTCACCAAATCTACCAAGCCCAGCATCAATGTCATTTATCATTAAGCAGCTCATCTTGCCCTGAGATAGTTATGAAATTTTATTAAACTATGTCAATTTAAATAACAAGTGAAAACAGACAGCATTCACAGTACCATTTTTCCTTTTACTATTGAATGGAGAAGACAATGACAAAAACAATTAAGGACTTTCCTTAATGCACTAGTAATAGTAGGATCTTCTAAGAAGACATCATCGCAGGATACCAACATCTATACAGTAATTAAATCTCAACTAATTAATTGTATATTCATTTGAAAATGGATCTACCATAAACATGACAGTAGTGTCCAGATATTGAATAGTGCTGGCTCTTCTTTAGTGTTATTAGGACTGAAAGAAAATATTTAACTAAAAAAAGATAAGGAGAACTATGCAATTTCTTAAGATTAGGCCGTTCTTTAGGGTGATAAGGAGTTGATCTGAATCAATCCACTTGATATGCAAAACTAGCAAATCTACCAGTGTTGCGTGAAATTTGAATGCTACATTTGATTCTTCCACTAATAATTAGAATAAAAGGAAGAAATGAGACAGTTCTGGAGTTTTTCAACATATCAACACTTCCAACTATCTACACCAGTCAAAAATTTTCAACCCTACCAAGAATTTTGTTGTGAACAGGATAAAGTTTCTTTACCCAGGTCCTCCATGTCAAACACCTCAAAATAACGGTATTGTTGCAACAATATCACCACAGTTGTCAACATTTACAAAATCTATCCATTATATTTTTTCTACGAAAAAAAAAGCATATGCTCGTCAATAAATTAACATGAAGAGGGAAAAAAAAGGAAAAAGAAAATTTTCATAAAAGTACATAATTTAATTTCACAACCCAAAACATACGTATAGGATTAGTGAAAGTGGTAAAGCTTCTAACTTGGTTCTGGACCACTTGAGAAGCTGTTCTATAACGTTCGCGAATCAGTTTCCCTGGTTCTCCTGTATTGAAAGTTTTAGGTACCAAAAGATGGAGAAACAATACATGAAAGCTTCAACGTTCTTGTAGACAGATTATTTTGTAAGAAACTGTGTGAAATTCTGATACACTTGGTACAAAAACATATTAGGGAAACACGTTTACCATAAACCATCCCTAGAAAACCTAGATAAAAGAGTTTCTGCCTAGATATATTGAGAGGACACAACACAAAAAACAACAGTAGTAGTATTATTTTGAATTGTGATCTTGGTCATTTGACGTAATCCAATCTTGCTAAGACATGCTAGGATTCATCTTACCAGCTCTTTCCGACTCTAGTTCCCCGGCAGACATAATTACAGGTTCAATTCCCATGGCCTGGAATATAAGTTCAGTCTGAAATGATTTTCCTTGCCCCTTTCCTCCCCAAATACCTATGAGAGATAATGCTAAGTTTCAGAACAGGTTCTATTTAAATGTAAATTAGGCTCTAATCATTATCAAACTACGTAGAAGAGGTGAAAAATAATTTCATAATACAAGGAAGTATTGTGAAAAGAAATTTAGTAAGTACCAAAATTATTGGTATAAATGAATATGAAAAATTCTTATAAAAAGAAACGAATGAGAAAGAGAACAATTTAAAGACAAATCCTAAAGAACTTCACCTTTTCTTTATACAAGACATTTTAGACTACAGTCCCCTTGACCAAACGAGAACCAAAAGGACAAAAGAAGCAAACCCTCAAAGAATAAAGAAAAATGTTTGAACTATATTACACTTTTTTGAGGGAAGAAAATAGAAAGCAATAAATTTGAAAATGTTCTGTCTAGAACTTATCTATAAGAATAATGTAATAATGATCATTCAAACATAAATACCTAGGATCAAAGGAACTTTCGTATGGAGTAGATGGGCAAGGTAGTTTTTCGTAATGTGGCACACTGCATAAACAAATAAGAGTTAGGAAAAATAAATAACAAAAATAAAAGGGAGAGGGTGCTGAGAAAGAAGTGGGGTAAGATATTTACTAATTAAGAAATGAAATCCTATGGTCACGAATAAGAAGGCAAAGAAACCTCACAATGCAAAGAAGAATAATATGCTTGGATTTTGGTTTTTGATAAGTGAAAATTTTATAGGGAACAAAGAATCCATATTGAAACAATTTTATATGCTAAATCCCAAAATCATTCAACCCAAGGTTCAAGTGAATTTTGTCACATATTTGCCAAAAGAGCAAACAGGAAAATAAAAGAAAAATAATAATAACAAAGATAGTTAATAATGCTAAAATAGAAAATAAATACCCTTGTAAAATTTCTTAGAAACAAAAAATTCAAGAATACTAGAATATTTCTACCAAGTTTCTGGTAGCTTCACCTTTACTTATTTCCGATTACATTGAACTTACCAACTTTATCCTGTCAAAAAGAAGCAATTCTCAATCAGTCAAATGAGATTGAATATCGATAAATCATTCTTAAGATAAAGTTCAAAAGACACATTAAATATACCATGAAGACAGGAGCGATGTAGTAATCTCCTTGAAGGTATTCGAATGACCTCGTCGCCTTTTGACGATAATCAAACACAATATCCGCTGCCATAAAAGTACGACGCAATTCAAAATCAAAACCGCAAATGTATAAACCATATTCAGAATTCACAAATTCAAAGAATCTTACAGTCTCGGCCGAGAAACTTTCCGGCGAAAAGATCATCGATGACGCCGGACCGAGCTCCGACAGCGATGTTCATGTTATCGGCCTCCTTACCCAACCTGTAGAGGAAGTCGTTGCCCTCAGAGTCTTTGGCCTCCCAAGACGACTGCTTTGACAGCCTCTTCTTGTTCGGCGCATCGTCCTCGGCGGCGGGGGGCGAGTTCGGCGAACAGCGAGTGGAAAATGGAGAGAATTTCTTGGTGGTGGGAAGATTAGGGTTTCGAAACAGGGAAAAAGACGGAGATTGATTCCAGAGCGCCATTGACGTAGTCGGGAGATTTTGGGTTTTCTGGATAGGAAACTTTCTTTCTGTTTTTTTTTTTTTTTTTGGGTGGGAGGGGGGAAAATGAAAGGAGGGGGTGATCTTTGGCGCCACAAGTTAACGGACTCATATCTGTAACGGAGATAAATGAGGTCCCTATACGACTGTGAATAGCTGTAGCACTATGTGACTAGCTGTAGCACGCTTCCTGTTATTATTATTATTATTATGGTTAAGTATAGTAATAATCCATATTTATACTCGTTCTATCGTTTTCTTTCGAACTTTTAATTTATACATTAATGCCTCTTAATTATATAATTATTATTATAATGATCTATTTGTCATAAATTATTAATCTTTTATAGAGAGTATAATTGGATATTATTTTTTTTATAAGTCATAATATCTCTTTTATTTATAATTATTAAACTTTGTACTTTGCACAAGATACTTTCTCTGAAGAATTTAACAATTTGTAGGAAAAAAAAATAATTATTGTTATAATAATTGTATAAATTTTGGTAGTCGACTATAAGTTAAAAATTTAGAATCTTATTATTGATTACAGTTGCTAATTTATCTGTTCTATAATTACTTATTTTTATTAAATATTTAATAGTTTGTGACAAAATGATCATTATTACAATAATTATATAATTATGAGATCATTATTATGTAAGTTGAAAATTTAGGAAGCAAAGTTGTATTACATGTATATTTCAGAGGCTAGTAATATCATTAACCCTTATTATTATTATTATTATTATTTATTTTGTAACACTGAATTTATTTATTATCAAAATTACAATATAAATGACTCAATTTTGAATTCATTTTAAGTAAATGCCTGCTTTTTAAATGTTGTAAATAATTATTGTTGACGGAGGTTTTGTTAACAATGTAAATCATAATCAATCAAGTAGTAAATTGTGTGTGAAATATTAGAAATAAAAGTAATAAAGAGAGACAAGAATTTTAGTGTGGTTTAGCCCAAAAAAAAAATGAGCCTACATTTACGATTCTTTAATATTTTTTGGAGAATTACTAAGAGTTTCAATGTCTCAAGATGAGAGTAAAGAAAGAATTACAAAATATAAGTGCATCAGCATAGTAAAGTAAATTGTAAGATAATTCATAGCGAAGATTGAGGCCTCTTTATATAAAAGAGAATGACTATGTGTCTTCTAATTTTGAGAAAGTATACAATATTAATACAATTTTAGGTAATCATATACGATTAAATAATAATAGTTGGCTAACTTGATCTCTATATAACAACTTGTTTCCATATCCTTGCAAGTTTTCTAATTCTACTTTGTTTCCTTTTATTGTTGATGTAGGTCACATATTAATTATACGAGGCAACTTGCATTTTCCTTCGTATATGAGCTGGTACTTAAAGGGTCTATTTGGGATAATTTTTAATTTATAAAGTAAAAGCTCTAGAAGATCTTCCTAAAAAAGCTAGTGGGTTCATACTTCATTAAAAAAAATTTCTAATTTAAAAAAAATCTTCTAACAATTCATTCAAATACTTTCAAAAGTAATTTTTGGGTTCCAAAAAATCTTTGGAAGTCATGCTAAACATGCCCAAAATCTCTGAATCGAACTTGACTTTTTTTATATGGCATCTCAAAATGGTTTAGCAAAATGATGTAACACATCCATTTTCTATCAAAAATTCATATACTTAACCATTTAACAGTAAAAAGAGAAAAATATAATTTATTAAAACTAAGTATAAAAAAATGAAATACTCAAGTTTCCCATGTATTATTCCGGCGATCCAATTTTGAGGCACTCATGGGTTCATGAAGTCACCATTGGATAAAGATAGAAGTTATGTGAGCCCTTGATTTTTATCTATTTTTATTTAAGCTATCAAGTTAACATCTTTTAACTCCATCAGAAAAATGAAATATATGATATTTTTAAAAAAAAAATCTAGTATAACAACGTTTAAATCTTACTACTTCGTAATGTGAATGAATAAGAAAAGAAATAAACAAGAAACTTAGAATGCATGTCATTTTTTTTTACTTTGTTTTAATAAATGTATATTATTATTTTGTTATAGCTAAATGGCTGAATATACATCTTTTGACATTTGCTATATATGTTTACATACTAGTTTTAGTATATATACCAAGTATATTAGCTTTTATATTGGGTACCTCATATTTTACATATGATATATACATTGATATACTAATCATTTTGTTATAATATTTAAAGAACAAACATTTAAAAACATGCCCAAAATTCAATCATTTTCTTATAAGACGAAAGGAAACATGTGGGAAGAAAACAGAGGGAAATAAGAAATAATGACGGGGGAAGGCTAGGAACTCATTTCATTTATAACTATTTAGTATATAAATAAGTAGAAGGGAAAGTCCTTCCCTTCCTCGTCATTACAGATTAATAAATATATCCTTATTGTATAAATGAAAGAGAAAGCTTTAATTTTGAAGCAAAATTGTTAATAACTTTCAAAAACACTTGAAAACACTCCGAGAGGTCTAAATAATAGATGAAAATTGATCTAAAGTACAACTAACAATTGACTTTAAATAGAGAATTTAAAACTGAAAATGAGAAATTGATAGAAATAAGTAAACCAAAATCCATTTTAGATAAAATTACAAAAAAGAAAATGAGTATAAAGCTTAAGTGCTAGCTTCAAGGTACTTTTAAACTCATAGACCACTACATAGACACTCGTAATCTTTCTAGAATATATCTGATATGAGACTGGAGTATTACAAACTCCCCTTTGGTAATGACCAAGCATCTTTGCTAGAGTGTCTATATTCAAAAGGTCATATATAATCTTTATAGATAGAGTCCATATTTATCACGATTATGTCCTCTAGCGATCTACTAAGGCCCATACAGGTATAAATTAGGTCGGTTTTTCTATTAAATACAATACTAGTAGCCTTACCTAAAAATTCCACATTCTTATTGTATAAACAAAATTAATGGAAACATCTTTTAGTTTAATATACTTAGACTAAGGGATGTTACAACTAGAGAAATAAGAAGATAGAAAACTTCATATACCACTAGCCTATGATATGTTCTACATCAACCCCCTTCACTAAGAAGAAAACACATCCATGAGCTTTGGAGCTTTCAAGTGAATTCATCCAGATGATAGTACAAAAAAATGTCAGCCATATTAAATGTATTTGAGACGTTCAAATCAATAGGAAGGTTGATCTTGTAGGCATTTTCACAAATTTTCTTCAAAACCTTAAAAAATGAAGGGAAAAAAAAAACAATTTTCTATCTTTAAACTTACTATAAGATCTGGTAGAAAATTGATTCTTCCTCAAATGCACCATCATCAAATCTCGTTCATTAAATAATTTCTTTTGCCTATGCTTGTTATCAGCGGTCTTGTAATTCAAATTTGCCTCTTCCAAGTTCGTCTTAACCTCTTGATGAGTCCTTTGATCATATTCAGTAAACTCCTCAGCTGTAGGACTAACATCAAGATATAGAGGTAAATGAATCAAGTATACTGTAAGTCTAGGGGATCTCTTATAAATATCCTCGAAACGGGCTCAATATACAGAATTGGTATGCTATTAAAAGCAAATTCAATCTACGGCAAAGCTGAGTCTCACTATTTTGTCTTATCCCTGCAAACACACTAAAACATATTACCAAGTATGCGGTTAGCCACTTTAGTTTGATCATCCATGGAGATGATTGGTGCTACTATACTTATATATTATTATTAAACTTTCTCTGATACATCCTCCAGAAATGACTAAAAAATTTGACATTCCCATTCGATGTAATGGATCGAGAAACTCTATGAAGAAGATCTATTTCTCAGAAAAACAAATAAGCAACCTGAAAATCGTTTGATATCTTCTTACGAGGAATTAAGGCCAACTTTGAAAAATGATCAACTAGAATAAAAACAAAGTTCGATCCATACAAAGTCCATGGTGTCTAAGGACAAAGTGTCTGACTTTTAGAAACACTAATCCATTATGAGAAAGTTATAAGCCTATTAAACTTGATTGAGTGAAAATATAATTTAAGGTTAAATACCGTAACTTAATATCCTATCTTTAGAGTTGATAATTCGTGTTATCATATCGTGTTCAGGTCGACACGATTATGACACGTTACGATAATACTTCAATCCAAACATGACATGATTAATAAATATGTCAAAAATTTAAACTCAAACACGATACAATTAATATACGTGTAACATGATACAACATATATAACTTATTTAATAAATGTATCATGTATTATCTTATGACCTATTTGACACGATTATTCAAAATTGATACGATTACTCTAATTTAACACGATTATATACTAATTAATTCAATTTTACACATGTAAATATGTTTAGGATTAATCAAAATCACATTTAAAACAAATCAACATGAACATGAACATTCAAGCCATTAAATTCTTTAGTGACTCACTTACCATGCTATTAGCTTGCTGGAAATTTCGATGTTATTGATATAAAAATTGCTCATAATCAGGTGGAGAAATTTTCTCCGCAACAACCTTTCATCTTGGCCCAAGTACGAACTTGTTGCTCCTACTTGACATTTTGGATTTTTTTTGGTCGAAACGTAGATATGTATTAATAGGGGGTCAATTTAATTAGATGAGCACTCATGTCGAATGATTATAGAAAATAGAGGAGGGGACCTCACTAAGGACAAAGTTCCCAAAAGCATTACAACGTAGGGCCCATTTTGCCAAATTATGAGCATAAAAATTTAGTTCCCTATCAATACGAGAGAAAAAAAGACCTAAAAAATTCGTAGCGAGGTCCTTTGCAGCAGCAACTGTATTAGCAATTTCCTAGTAGTGGAGAGCATTGTTAAGGTTGGAAATCGCTAAGCAAGAATCCCCTTCAATTATAGCATAAAAATAATTCCTTTTGAGGGCTTTTGAAATACCCAAAAGGACAGCTCTTGCTTCACTAACCAGAAGAGATGAGGGATATGATTGTTGAGTTACTGCGAATAGGACAGAGCCGCCATGATCACGACCTACAACTGCAAGGCACATCTTCTGGCTGCCTATTGCGACATATTGGATTGGTGTAATATTAAGTTTCCTAGTTAATTCTTCTCTAGTTTCCTCTTTACTATTTTTTCTAGAATTATTTGTTAACTTAATTAGGACTTTTACTAGTTATCCATTTTTATCAATTTTTCCATTCCTAGTTTTAAAAACTATATTTGTAGTTAATTGCTAGTTTTATTTCGGGTAAGTCTTTATCCATTATCTTTATAACTGGGGGTGAGATTTCTCATCTAATGCTATTATAAATGGATACCAAAGGGTCTCAAAAGAATATAACTTTCAATAGTTAGTTACTGCCTCACAAATTTTTAGAGAGAAAATATTGTGAGAAAAATTCTAGTGTCAAGGCGTGTTAAACTCATAGGTGAGAAACAAGGTGTTAATGTCATTGACATTTATGGGTGTGTTACAGAGAATTAGACCAGATTTTATAGCAATTCAAGTCAATGATTGGCCTTAAACAAATTAGACCTGACATGCTATTTATAGGAAATTCCCTACGAGAAGGCGCCCCAAATCACTTGTCCCTTCGCTGTCTCTCCGCGTGGAATTGCATGGAATTTGGCACGTCATTAATACTTTTTTGGGAGAGAGTTAATGGTTCATGTTCATGAGCTAAAATTTATCCATAACAAACGTTCTTTTCTATATTTTTATTAGTAAAGGGCAAAGACATTTACCCTCATTCTCTAAAACTGTCAAAGCACATCTTTATTTTCTATGGTTATCTGCTTCCACTTTTCTCATGCAACAAAACAAGTTACGTGATTCACCTTCAAATCATTAACAAGGCCAAATAAATCGAAGAAAATGGGTCTTGGCTTCCTCACATTTTGCTTCCATTTTTCTCATCATGGAAGATCCTTTACGTGTTTAGCATAGAGAATTATAAGTATTATGACAATATTTTTGGGATTTTCTTCTAAGTCATTTTTTTGTGCCTTCCTGTGAAGTTTTTAAATTTATTTTTAATTTATCTGAAACATTGATTATTTATATTTTTTTTTTATTGGAACGATTCTTATTAACCAGCACGAGTAAACTAACAAATTATGTTGAAAAATAGTTATAATGTTGTGTCACTCACACATTCTAAGTGGAGGGACAAAAAAGAGGGAAAAAAAGGGAGAGAGGGGAGAGAGGCAAGTAATGTTGGTCTTACAAAGGTCTAAGTAATGACAGCTAAATGCACTTGACAATAGTATAAGTGTCATCAAACACATTTTTTGATTTTAAAAACCGAAAACCAAAAAAAGTAGTTATCAAATGCTCTTTTGTTCTTTTTTTTTTTTTAATTGTTATAAACAAAAAAAAAAATTGTAGTTACTAGTACTCTTTTATTTTAAAAGTAAAAAATAAAAATAAGGAAAAAAATATTATTAGTTAACGAAAAATGAAAATGTTACTAAATGGGGCATTAGTTATAATTAAAATTTTAGATTTTAAATCTTACTATAATTCCTAATGGCCAGCTTGGTTCAGATTTTGTTTCCATTTTTTTTTATTCTGAAAACATAAAATTGGGCTTGCCCATTAGAAAAACATGTTTGGTTAATTATTTTCAAAACACAAGTTCGGGACCAAACCCAGTTTAAGACCACGAAAATGAAAACAACCCAGAGATGTTTTCACTGTTTTGGTGACCTTGCTCTCAAAACAGAAGTCCCATTAAAAAAAACAAAAAACGCTCGAGCAATTTTGCTCTACTTTCTCTCAAAACGCAATAAAATGATAGAGATTATTCTCTTCAAAAGCCTATCATCAACAGTGAGCTATCTCCCTTCATATTCTTTTGCAATCCGTTCGTCATCGTCCCTGCCCTTTGGTATCAGGCAACCTCAGGTGAACACCACTGTCCCTCCCGTTCTTTTTTTTTTTTTTTCTTTCAATCGACCATGTGTTTATCCGTTACATTTATGGACTTTGATATGTGTTTAAGGACTTTTAGGTTGACCTGAATGTATATCTATATTATCTATATAATATTTATTTTCTAATAAGATTTTATTATGAGATAATATATAACTCGCGTAGAATTAACCATAAATAGATAACGTATTATCCTTCTTTCATGACCTAAAATCCAAAGCCGTGATCTTTAGTAATTTTTGAGTGTAAATTAATATAAATAAAGAATTTTATAAAATTCAGAGAAAACCTAGTACTTAGACATTTCATTTTTCCTTGACTCGTTACAAATTCTATATAAAAGAGAACACATCTTTAGTTAATTTATTAAGAGAGATATGTCAATTAAAATTCGATGAAATATAGTTAATTTGTTCGAAAACTCAGTTTGATAAAAACTTTAGCGTTGATTAAAATGAAGTTCGTAAATCTTGAGTCGGAAAGTCCAAAAATTAGTTTACAGAGTAAATCAAATTCCAAGTACTTAAAACTTTAAAAATATGCTCCTTGGGAACTATAGGATCCCATTTATATACCAAATCCTCAAATAGTAATAAATACATCCTTATACATTCACTTAGTAGACTTAAAGTACTTGGTTAAACAGTTAGACATAGAGAAAGAGTGAGACAAAGAAAAGTACCAACCCAAGGAGGTATAAGACCACGAGCTTAAGCCAAGTAACTTGCCTGGCCATCGAGCCGACTGACTCGAATGAGTGATTACCTGAAAGGAGGGAAGAAGAAGGGGGTAAGCTTGAGAGCTTAGTAGGAATTTCAATTACCCTTTTTGGTATGAATGCAATTTTTTAAACCTGCATAGTTAGCACCTTTCCAGAACCCAGTTATAAAGCAAGTTTACAAGGTAATCAAGATCATAAGTAATCATTTAATCCAAAACCAAAATTTAAGTCACAACCATGTTGTTAAAACTAAAACCAAATCCCAAAATCATTATCCTGTTTCAAACAAAACCAAACTCACCATGTTGTATATATCATAAATCAACCAAGTGTAAGTATATACATGAACTCTCATTCTCTCGTCACGGTTCTGTAATACTTCTGTAACAGAGGTACCCAGTATCCTGACACTACCCGGAGGTGTGTCAGCAAATCCTGCGCAGGGGCCTAGGTCTCTCACCTAGCGCTGCAGCAACTCGCCAGTGATCTAAATACCATGATGCTAAAACTGAACTCAAATATGTGATCATATGATAGGTACAATATATCATAGTGTGTGTAATAACCATGCATCAAGAATATCAAGAAATCATGCTTTAAAACTCATTTGGTATTATTTTGGGATTTACAGAAAATCGGACAGCATAACGGCTGTATTTTCCCAAAACCAAAATTTTAAACCTGCATAAAAACCATACGATCCAATCCCAGAACAATACAATATATCTCAACAGTTCACAAATTTATCAAATATCCAATCAAACTATTGAATCCATGAAAAATCGACATTTTCAAGAAATAGGTCATAATGCACATTTTAAATCAAAATAAGTATAAAACTTAGTAATTGAATCCCTACCTCGTTAGAATAGTGATAACACGCCAATGGGTCCTCAAAGCGCCGTTGAACGATCGCTCGTAGGGTCGGAAACCAATTGCAGGCCCTCGATTGCTCATTTGTGAAAAATCAACTCCTCAATAGAGCTTCGAATCGACAAACAAACCTCTTTACCGAACTCTTAGCACCCAAAATAGCTAGATTAGACATATGATTAGACCATTTCCAGTCTGAGCCGACACCGGACTGATGTCACGTAAAACGAGACAAAATCTAAGCCGTTAGATATATCAAACTTCACCATTTTCTGAGTACATTCCAAAAATAACAACAAAAACGAAATTTAACTGTCGGATCGAAAACTAAAATTCGAAATTCAAAATACCCTAAAATGACAACTTTCAAATCGGACAAAATGGGATCGTGATATATATACCTGGAGAAAACTCATGATGAGAGGATTCGAATGCCACCGATTTCACGACTTTTCGTCGTCGGAATAGCCGCCGGTGAGCGACAGAGCTGCGGCTGAGCTTCGCGTTTTTCCGGCGATATGAGCGAAAAACGGCTACGTTGCTCCGGTAGCGGCCTTATCTCGGCGGCGAGCTTCTGCGGTGGGTGATGGCGAGCTTCTCAATGATCGGCGGCTGTTGTTCCCTGAGAGAGAGACGAGAGGCAGAGAGTGAGAGAGCGTAACAATGAGGGGGGGTCGGACGAGAGAGAAGAAGAAGAAGAGAAGAAAAAGATTTTTTTTTTAAAGATGGTCAAATGACCATTCTACCCCTAAAAAAATTGGGTTTTTACACCTTCCATAGCAAATTGATCAAAAATCTGGTGTGTAATTTAACATTTCGTTTGATTTAGATTGATCAAATCATTGTTAGACGGTGACTAAAGTTGATGATGCTGAGAATTATGCCTCATGGCCTCCCAAAATTGAGGAATATTTTATTGAGCTTTTATATGATGAGGCCAAAAAAGGGTTACAAATTTCAACTCTAGGTAAGAAAGCATGGGAGATGATAAGGAAAGATATTTTTACAAAATTAGAAAAAAAAAATATACCTCAAAAATTAAGATCCACATACAACCATCCAAGAAAAACACATCGTAAGTTCTCTCAACTTCTAGAATAAACTGTCATGGGATGGACCCTGTGACAAATACTATCACTGCTACTGAGAATATATGGGAAACATATCTGAAGGTATGCATTTGGATTGTTTCAGCGTTTATTTTCTTTTCCAACATTTATAATCCTATTTTCTTTCTCTCTAATGCTTGAATTTTTTTTTTTCCTAATTGCAGAAATGTCCAACCGCAAAAAAGTTCAAAAAGAAAGGATTACCAAATTATGAAATACTCGAACAAATTTTCAACAGTACAACAACAACTAGTTTAATGCATTATGCATCTAGTGAAATCCCTCCTAATTCAGATGAAGAATGCCAACTAGAAAAGGATTTTCTTGGTAGTGGAGCACATATTGATATTGATCAAGCCAATAAGAGGATGATTCGAGTGAAGAGTGATAAACAATTCAACATCGGTCAGTTAGTCCTCCAGCTGATATCTCAAGGGAAAAATAAAATAAGGGAAACGCTCATTCATCTTTTGACTATGCCATGGAAGAATGGGCAAAAGCCCTTAGTGGTAAGGCCTAGGTATCACTAGTATGCACAAAGTTTATGCGTAAATTTGTGGAGTTACATGAGAAGAAAAGTACTGAGAGAACTTGTGATTCTAATAGTGTAGCAGATTGTCCAGATATTCTAGAGTCCATCATAAATTTGGATAATAGAATATTTATTAGCATGTCTGCTGACCATCGTCGTGCATAGTTAGACTCATTGAATAATTAATCAATGCGAGTGGAATTCATTATATTCATTCTAAGTAGTGCGTGTCAAACTTTACTAATTAGATCATTTTGTCTTCATTATACTATTTGTCTATGCTTCATATTTTTTTGACTATATTGGTTATTGAGTAATTTTTTGGTTTTTAATTTTCCTTATTTCTATACTTATTGTACTATGTGAATTTCCAATCAACAGATAGTCATAAATGATGATGAATTTTATCCATTTATTTGATAATGAATCATCTTCATCAAGTGATGAAATGTTTGGTGAAGCACTTATGGCAAGACATACATATATAAGATTCACATGGCTCAAATTACTGAACAACCTTGTCTTACTTTAGCACTTTTCAGGCGAGAATATGTGATTGAGTTGTTAAATGGGCATCTAGCTAAAATTTGATACAATAAGGATGGATTGATGTACCGTATATGCATTGTATAATCGTTTAAGGAACATGGGCGTGTTACAAGAATTTAAGATTATAAGTATGAACAATCATGCACAATATACATAGTCGAATGGTACCAGAAAGATATCAATACTCTCAAGAATTGTTTCTCGTCAATTCAAGAAAGTTTTGAAAGCAATATGTCATTTGGAACGAGAGATTATTAGACCCCATGATTTCAATATTACACTTCCAGAGATATTGATAAATCCGAAATATTATCTATGGTTTCAGGTGAGACTTAATTTGTTATCACTTTTTATTGATATGAAAATATTTTTATTAATTTTTTTCATTAATTAAATGCAAAATTGTGATGGGGTAATAATGGTACCTATATAGTGCATCAATACCTTATTTTTCGAGGGAGAAAAGTGAGTGTGATACAAAATATGATGTGCGTAGACTCGATTTATTTGATATGTTATTCACTTATGTCTATATCGGATAGAAAAAGATAACAAATGACTCTAGAGTGTTTCTTGATACTAGATGTTATTAGAAGTGAGAGTAATGCTTTCTTGATACTACACAAGGTTAGCATATTTTTGCTAATTATTTTTAGTTCACATTGGTTTGTAATATAACTCTCATTTACTAACACAATGTTTACCATCAAGGAAGTACAATGTTGTTGATTATGGGTATACAAATATGCCATGATTTTTAGCTCTCTATTGTGGTTTATCTGTGAGATTACAGAAGGAGAGAAAAATATCCTAAAAGACTAATGGAAATGTTCAACTATAGGTATTCATCATTGCCTAATGTCATTGAGAGCATTGATTTGAAGTACTCAAAGCTTGATTCTCAATTCTAAAGCTAGTGAGTAATTTTTCAATCTGCAAGCGACGTTTGACCTGTTTGGTTAAGGGTTTGTTTTTGTATTTTCAAAACATTGTTTGAAACCTGTAATTTTGGAATCAGTGAATGGAACCCGTTTGATCAGAGTATTTGAGTACGATTTTTAAAATTCAGAATTGTGGAAATATGATTGGTTTGAAATTTAAAAACATAACTAAAATAAAAATTTGTTTGGTTTAGCTGTTTTTAAAACATTTTTTAGTATCAGTAATATTTTTATTTTAAAAGCATTATGCTTGCTTGTTTTTATTGACGTAAATAAAAGAATTTTACATAAATTAATAGCTAAAAAAAAGCTATAATCCAAAAATGACACAATTAATAGCTAAAAAAAATGATACCATCCGAATATCTCATAAGCACTTATTATCTAAATGTCCAAATGAGTAGAATGATTGTCACATTTGGCATATCATCTCTAATATTTGCCATCTGACTAATATATACTTGACTGAGATCTAATTCTCGTATTTCTCGAGTTTTTTTTTTAAGTAGTAGAGCCTCGTATCTTCCACTCTTGCTTATGTCTTGTTTCATCTTTCAATATCTTCAACTAATGTGGCATCCACTGAGTAAGCGTCAAACATGCTATATCTCCCTAGGTGCATTCTGATAAAATTATGTATAGTAGAACATGCTATAGATTAATTTTTGTTTACCGAAGATATCATTTCGACGCATTCTTAGCAACAACAACAAAAAAAAAAAAAGAAGAGAAAACAATAAAAAATAAAAAAAAATCAATCTCCTAAAAAGGATAACTTCAAAAGACTATTTTCAACAATGAAAATTTTGACATGAACACAATTATATCTTTTATATTTAAAATAAATTTTGGGTTGTAAACAAATTGGGTTAGTTGTATTATTAAAAGATGATAATACCTCTCTTAAAACATCTATCCGAAAACATATATATATATATATATATATATTTTTTTTGACAATGGGGGCTGAGACAATTTGAACTCAATATCTTAATATTAGAATTATCATTAGAGAGAAGTGTAGCTATCAATCAAACTAAATCTGTGACCATCCGAAAACAGATTTAATTGATTGGAAACAATTTATAACTCTTTAAAAAAAAAAGGGGGACCAAAACAAAGAGATCCTCTTGGCTCTTTCTTCACCTTTCTCATCCTCTTCGGAGAATTTATTTATTTATTTATCTTTTGCAATAAACCTGTTGCAAATTACAAAAACATTTAATTTTAATCACGTGCGAAACGCATGGAAGTCATTTAGTTATATTTTTACATATAGAGAGGAAATCCAGAAATGATGCTGTAGACTACTAGAGGTACCCGGGCGTTCTCTCTCTCTCTCTCTCTGCCTCGTTCTCTTTCCCTAAAGTTTGGGGTCTTCTAGCTTATTGCTAGCTAGGGTTCTCTCTTCTATTAAACGCTCACGTTTCGATCCCCCGTGGTGTGTCCCCATTCCTCCAATTCGCCGAGATGAAGCTCACAGTCAAGACTCTCAAAGGAAGCCACTTCGAAATCAAGGTTCAGCCCACCGACACAGTCAGTAACTTTAACTTCCTCTCTTTTATTTTTCTTTTTTTTTTTTCCTCTAATAATAATATTTTGGGACTAAATTAAGGTTAAAAAAAATTTGGAGGAGTATGGAGAATTTGCTGTTTTTGGGCAGCACAATGGCGTTACCTTCTGGTTGATTTTGCAAATGAGTAATTGATTTAACTATTGTTAATTTATTGCCATCAATGGTTTTTTTTTTTTTTTTTTTTTTTTGCAAGCGAATAATTGCTTTAATTATTGTTAATGTATGGTCATAGAGTCATTTTTTTTTTATCTTTTCTTTTTCTTAATTATAAATTTATATGTTCGTTTAAAAAACAATAGGCGGGAATCTCTTATGGTGCTTTTGTTAAAAGAATTCTTTCTTGAATGAGAAGTTACTATAGTGAAGTGTGGCTTTGATTTAGAAAGGGTTGTGTTATGTACAATTTAAGAAGCTTGATATAAATGGATTGGTTAAAATCGGAACTTTGTGGATTTAAGGTTATGGGTGTTAAGAAGAACGTTGAAGACGTACAAGGGAAAGACAATTACCCTTGTGGACAGCAGTTGCTGATCCACAATGGGAAGGTCTTGAAAGACGAAACTACGCTAGCCGAGAACAAGGTTACAGAAGATGGTTTTCTTGTCGTCATGCTTAGCAAGGTAACTTCATTGTAAGTTTTAACTAGTTTTTTCTTGCGTTTTGCTCGGGTCATAACATTAACATGTTTTCTTTTGTTGGATGTCATGTTGGGTTGGTTTGATTACAATGTATTGGTTGGTTTACTGGTTTTAAATTTAACAGTACCTTGTCTAAGACTAGTTTGGATTAAACCGTGGGAACACATTTCCAGTAGGGGAGGAATTTTTTTGTGATGTGAATTGCGTGCAAACCAAGATAATAAAAGATGATGGTATAGGGACATAAAAATATATTGTGATTGTAAAATTCACAGTTTTAGGCTTCAAGCAATCTTGTTTCGTTAAGCCCTTGTCTATGTCCATCTCTGTCGCTTGTAGTTTTCTTTTTCTTACTTCGGTAAGCCCTTGTTTATTTCCATCTCTGTTGCTTGTAGTTTTATTTTTTCTTACTTTCTTTCTGCTGTCTACAGAGTAAAACTTTAGGCTCAGCTGGGGGAACCTCATCTACTCAGGTACTGCTCTTTGTCATTTATCAGCATCATCTCCTACTTTTGTTCTTTTTGTATAATACATTCTTTCTACCTGTATGCCACAGCCAGCTTCTACAAATCCTCCGGCTACTGCACCAATCTCAAATTCTTCTGCTCCTGCTGAATCTCCTGTCCAAGCCCCGTAAGTGTCCATAAAGGCATCCATTTTCATTTATTTCTCCTTTTGTTTTTAGATAGAGTCATCCTATATATATATATATATATATGTATAAATGTTGATCCGCAGACCTGCACAGAGCATAATATCACATTTATATACTGATATGATGACCTTTATTACCTTAATATTGAGTAGAGAAAAATATGCATATGAGTATGTGGACACCAAAAGGTTGCACTAAAAACTTACACCAGTGATATGGCATCAGTGCCACCACATAATTTTAAATGGTGTGAAATGGTGTGGTCTCTTTTTAAGATAAAGTATGAATGCCACATCATTGGTGTAAGCTTTTTTGTGCAATTTTTTGGTGTTCCTAGCACTACTTCATACATGTATATGCATATACATTTGTATATGAGTAGGTGGACGCCTTGTCCCGTCTTTCTAAGGATTTTGTAATGTGCTCGTTTCTTTATCCCTTTTTATAATAACAGTCTGGTTTTTTGTGGAGGAAAAAAAAGACACAAGCAGAAGAATCAACCTTATCCTTTCAGATATAATGGTAAAATAAAATACATATTCTTCTCCTATGTGATGGGTCTATAAAACACTCTAGTTATAAAAATTTGAGCTAGTTATTGGTTAGAGATAAATACTCCCTGTAGATGTCTACTCTTTTATCACTGTTGCTTAATTTGGCAGAAACCGTGTCTCCACTCCTTGTATTTCAATCCTGCCTTTTGATCTAGTGGGGTTATTGTTCCTTTAAAGAAAATATAAATTGGTGTCTAATATTTTAACCAAGGAAAACAATAAGAACAATTATCTATAGAAACAAACTTTTATGGTCGAGTTTGCTGATGGTTTATCATCAGAGAGTTGAAGTGCATATACCTATGGAATTTATTTATTTATTTTTATTTTTTATTTTTTTAGGCATTCATTTGGGTATGTTGACGATTTGACTACATTATCGATTGCATGAACTAGATTTGTTTTTAGCTTTTATG
>JXTB01000215.1:341843-453319 GCA_002914805.1 Parasponia andersonii | reverse complement strand
ATACATCGTTCACCATTTTCCTCGGCAATGTTAATGTGAAGTAACTTTTATCTTTTAAATTTTGGAGGTATAGACATTTCATTTTTGGACAATTATTGATGTTAGAAATATAGATATATATATATATATATTATGTATATGTTTATATATTTGACTTAGGGGTGGTATTTGAACTTATGATTTCCTCGTTGGAAGGAAGTATGGTGTACTGTGGAAGTATGGTTTCCACCTAGTACTGCCTATGACCACAAAAAAGTGTATTTTTCTTCTTCTTCTTCTAGTGATTGTTCACCATTTTCCTGGGCAATATTAATATGAAAAACTTTTTCTTTTATTTTTTGGATGTCTATACATTTTGTTTTTGGACAGTGTTGGAATATATATAAATACATTTGTATGCATATGTATTTGACTTACGGGTGGTGTTCGAACTTAGGATCCTCTTTCCAAATATGTTTTCCACCAAGTAGTGCCTGCAATGACACTGTATTTTTCAGTTTCAAGCCATATTTATGTCCTCTTGTAACATAGCGGCAGGGCATGACTATTCAAATTGCACGACTGTTATGTGTATATAGTATAAGTTCATGTCTGTTCACAGCTTATATATCTAAAAAAAAGGTGAACAGTGACAATTGAAAGAATTCAAGTACTTTCCATTTTTCAAGTAGATGGAAGTTAATGTTAGCCAAAAATAATTAAAGGAATTATTTGTCAAAGGGGGTAAGGGTAAATAATTTCAATTAAGGGGATGTCTTTGTAATGATGTCAGGAAATGGGGATCTAGATGTAATTCCCCTTCTTTTTGAGTTGTTTAATTTGTTGCTAGTGATGGTACAATGTAATTCTTTTGTTGCAGTGTCACTGCTGATACCTATGGTCAAGCTGCTTCAAATTTGGTTGCTGGTAGTAATCTTGAGCAGACTATTCAACAATTATTGGATATGGGTGGTGGCAGCTGGGACAGAGAAACAGTTACACGAGCACTTCGAGCAGCATATAACAATCCAGAACGTGCAGTCGACTACCTGTATTCGGTATGTTTAAATTCAATTAATCTTCTGCTGCTATCTTTGTCTTGTTTTAACTGTTAATGTTTCCTCTCCAGGGTATTCCAGAAGCAGCGGAAGTTGCAGTTCCAGTGGCTCATTTTCCTGCAAGTCAGGCAACTGAAACTGGTGGAACCACTGCTCGTCCTGTCTCTGGGGCTCCTAACTCAGCTCCCTTAAATATGTTTCCACAGGTTAGATTTCTGATATTGAATGACCTTCCTTGCATTTTCTCCAAGGTGTATATATTTAAGTTAAAATGGCCTTCTCCAGGAAACACTTGCTGGTGATGGTGATGGCACAGTTGGATCCCTTGATTTCCTTAGAAACAATCCACAGGTGAGATTCATGTTAAATAATTTCATTCTGTTTCTTTAGTTAAGTCAAGGCATCTAGATAATTGAACTTCTGGATACTTCTATACCATGGGAGTTTGCAACACTACCTGTAGTGAAAGTTTACAGTTGGCTTGATCCTGCTTAAACAATTGAGATCTTTCAGGCACATGCCTAATGTGACACTCACCACATACCCAGCCTTGTTATGATACAGCTGTCAATTTCGTATTGATATGCCCACTATTTTGAGAAATAATGTATACAGTCCCACTTTTGTCAGCCACTGGCCCGTGTTTTTCAGTGTTTCTGAGCCACATGGGAATGGGTTAAGTTAATGTTTTATAAGGCTAGTTTGAGTACTGTACTCAAGTTGTTTTGTGCTTGGATGCAAGGCTTCAGCCACAACATAAACAAATTAAAAATTTGAAAAAATGGTAAAAAAAAAAAAATACATAAAAGAGAGCTATAAAAGAAAGCCATACTCCTGTTTTTTCCTATTTGGTATAGAAGAAGACCAAACTTCCTTCCTTTTGGTTGGAAAATTAGATCGAAACTAAAGGGAAGGGAAGGTTTTATTTGTATAATTACCATTTTATCTTTTTTATTTTTTGAGTAATACTGGGGATATCAAAAAGTTTCACAAAGAACTTGCACTAAATGATGTGGCAACATTTTTGACCACATAATTTTAAATGGCCGTGAAAAATGCTGCCACATCATTTGGTGTGAGTCTTTTGTGAAACTTTTTGGTGGTGTATTACTCTTATTTCTTTTTTCAATTTTTTTGATATAATGTTGTGTTTAAAGTCAGTAAATGTTAATCAAAATCCAATTGAGTTGATATTTTTCTCCATACAGTTCCAATATGGGGATTATACATTAGTTCATACTAAGCATTTGAAATCTTTGGTGCAATCCCTTCCCTGCTAATCCATCCACTAATCTCCCCTTCCACCCCCCATCTCAGTCCTTCAGTTCTCCCTTCTACCAAACACTCTTAGAAAGATAATAATATAGGCCAAAAACATAGTGGAAAGCATAAGATTAATAGTATAGTGCCATAAACTATTTAATCATCTTGATGACTTGTGTTTTTATGTAATGAAATGGGAAGTGATGGTTTACAATTGACATCTAGCAACGGTTCTATCAAGGCATACTTGACCAAATCATGTCATCTAGATATACTTCTCTTATGCGCCTAAGGTGTATATGTTGGAAATTTGGTACTGAGTTTTGGCTGTTTCTTTTCTATATTTCAGTTTCAGACTTTACGATCAATGGTGCAAGCAAATCCACAAATTTTACGCGTCAGTAATCTTTTCTTACATTTAGAAGTCTATGATCTGTTCTTACATTCACATTCTTATGCTTTTCTATTACTTTTAATATTTTTGCTGCTGCTACCATCGCAGCCTATGCTTCAGGAGCTTGGAAAACAAAACCCCCAGCTTCTGAGATTGATTCAGGACCACCATGCGGAGTTCCTTCAGTTAATAAATGAACCCCATGAGGGTTCTGAAGGGTGCGTTTTTTGTCATTATTTATTGTATCTGAAGTTTGCTCCTTCAAGGATAGGAAATTTTTGGAGAAATCTGAAATATCTCTGGGGCAATTCTTTTAGATAGGTGAATAATGAAGTGTTTACAACAGAAACCCCTATTCTCTAGGTGTCTTTAAGTCATAATTCTGCCAACAGCTCACCAATCCTTGATCCTCACCAACAGGTTATATCTACAAAAGTACCATAATACCAAAAATACCTTATAAGTTATAACCCCATATAGTAGTGTACTGCATCAGTTTCATTTCAAACTTTAGGAGTCGCTATCGGCAGCATGTCATCTCACTTTGACAATTTTACCAATTTTACTTCATATATGTACGTCACTTTCGGAAAATGGATATGCATAGTCCAACAGAAGAAAATTTGGTTAGCAGAAAACTCGTTTACTTACTAATCACTTGGTTTCTTGGTTACGCTGAACGTAACTTCAAAGCAGAAGATTGAATGCAACCTCCTAGGACAATAGTTTTTGTGCTTTTTGTTTTTTGGTTTTTAGTCTTGTTTGGCGGTTAGGACCCCCTACATTGTAGTAATCTTTGAAAGTTTTTTTGTGCTGCTTTTCTCATCACATTATTGGAAGATGATGCTGTGACGATTTAAAAAGAAGGTTATTGGTTCCTTACCAAAATCCCCATAAGATCTGTACAGGATAGAACTGTGAATTTTATACAATCTTTTTGTTTCTTCTAGTGACATATTTGATCAGCCTGAGCAAGACATGCCTCATGCCATCAATGTTACCCCAGCTGAACAGGAGGCCATTGAACGAGTAAGTTTTCTTTTTGTGAATCATGAATGCTCTTATGCCTTTCTTGACACCCTAACCCTGCAAGTTAACAAGAGTTTAGCGATTGTTGTTATATTGCTGTATAGCTTGAGGCAATGGGATTTGAAAGAGCCTTGGTCATTGAAGCATTTTTGGCATGTGATCGTAATGAGCAATTGGCAGCAAATTACCTATTGGAGAATGCTGGAGATTTTGAGGATTGAGGGTTGATCGATATGCCATTGGATTCACAGTTTTAGTATTTTGGATCCGTGCCAAAATCAGCTTCTTTAATAGGGTTAGCTTTTTGGAGTAAATTATGTTCTCTAATAATGAATTTATTATGATTAATTTTGCCAAGATGAGTTACTAATCTGTTATGAGAATTTTTCTTTGTAGTGCTATCATTTGTTTTGTGAGAATTCAGTTGCTATAGAAACAGGCTTTTGAACCTCTTCAGTGCAAAGGTATCATTCTTGCTATATATAGCATGTTCATTTTCCAAAAATGTACAATGCACAAAATCTTATATTTCGTCAAAAAAAAAAAAAAATTGTAACTTATATTTACAAAATGCACAAAACATACATTCGCAAAATGCACAAGTAAGGTTGTCTATCTCAATCATGAAATAAATAAGCTATATTATTTAAGTTATCAATAGGTACAACTTTATGATTTATTCGGTTAATCTAGATAATTTGGTAAGGTTGCCAATCTAATAGGTATTTTTTTTTAGCTTTTGGATCATCATCTAACAGTGATCCAACAGATGTGTGCGAAAAAATGTGTCTTATAAATATTATTTTTCTTTTATGTTTTAATATAAAAAATGTACATAATAAATTTTAGTCGGCCAAAACGATATTTATGTATAAATTTTTTTTTAAAAAAAAACTTACTGAATTGCTGCCATTTGGTAAATATACATTTATAGATATGGAGAATATATATTTTTAGAAATGAAAAACATAACTCCTAACTACTATCTAAGAGTTAATATGACATCTAAGAGTCTGTGTATATTATTTAAGTTATCAATGGGTACAACCTTATGATTCATTCGGTTAATCTAGATAATTTGATAGTATACACTTATAGATATGGAGAACATATATTTTTAGAAATGAAAAACATGACTCCTAACCATCTAAGAGTTAATGTGACATTATTAACATACGAGTACTAAAACAGTTTAATCTCGGAGCTGATTGTTAAATAAAGTAGTTTATTGAATTATGACTTGATAAAATAAAATTATTCATTCAATGTATGAATAGGTAAATAAGGAAGAAAATAGCTGTAAAAACCCTTGAATTTTAACATAAAGTGTGGAGTTTTACCCATTTTAAAATTTGGATGTGAATGAAATAGAAGTTGAAATCTAGCTCCATTTTGCAATTTTGGAGGGCTAGATTGAGGGAAGACTTGTAACATAGAGAATAAAGTGCAAAATGGAGAAAAATTGGGTCAGCCAATACCACCCACGTGGACTCTCTCTTTTCTCCTCCTTTCTCGCCACGCTCTTTCTTGTACTGAAAACCTGTCCACTTGAGCTCTTCATCGATGACGCACCAACCCTCTAAACCAAAAACCGAAGGGACCCTATCACCATTCGAGCAACTTAAACGGAAGATCGAGTTTGCGAATGTAATGTCCTTGCCATTCTCAGCCACCTTCATTAAAATTAGACCCCATCGCCAGATAGTGAATAACCTACAGGCTGTGCTCTTCAATTTCTGGCCACCCTCATCGCTCAACTTGCGGCCGGTGAGAAATTTTTGTTTTGGACCGTTTTAAAGTTTTGGTTTATATGGTCACTGTTTGTTTCGACTGTTGGATCGAAGTGAAATTGGTTCTTTTGGAAAGTACTCTTCAAAAGAGAAAAATGACATATATCAACTATTGAAGTTGTCTTTGAAGGAATTTGCTCTAATAGGCTCCATTTTTGCCTCGTAAAGCATACCAAGCCCAATTTTAGTCCTGGAGACAAATCAAAAACTAGGGGCACCTTTCCAAGCTAATTTTGATGTTTTTGGCACAGTGGTGAGGTCCGTTCGACCATTCGAGCGATAGTTGGAGAGGTCACTTCTCAAGCTGAGCGAACAAAGGTTTGGAAATATTGTTCGAGTGTCTAACTGAGAAGTGGTAACTAGGACTCGGACTTATTCGAGTATCTTACATATCTTGGAGTTGTACTATTACTTAGAAGCTCATTTAATCGATCGATTCGGTTTGTATAATTATTACCCTTAATCTGCCGTGATGATGCTGACGATGTTTGGACATATTTTATGACATATTATCGATTTATGTCTAACAGGTTATCCCAGAACTGTGAGAATTAATTTGTGGATAATCTTTATAAACTTTTATAAGGTTGTCATTTCTATAATAAGTTATTGTTTTACTGATGATTTGAAAAATAAAGACTTTTTAAATACTTTTGTTGAACAAATAATAGATTTATAACTTATGAAATTCATCTTTTGTCACCAACTTAGAGTTTGGGCCATGATAGTAGTAAATCTTATAATAGATTTGTTCAATATAGGCCAATTATATCGGTACATTCGTACGTAATTGAGACATATTACTCAATAAATTTATAACAGTAAAATAAAAAGTTCAATTTTATTTTGTTAAATGCAAATAATTTTTGTAGTCACAACATAAAGAATGCTAGTTTCACTTTTTATTTTTTTTATTATATTCTCTCAATTTAACAACTTAACACGTGGATTCTAATTGATTTATATATTTAATTAGCTAGTGGAATTCATATGTCAAATAATAAGATAAGAGAGTGACTGAAGAAGAGAACAAGAAAGAGAATGCTTTTAGCACTTCTCCACTAAATAACTTGTGTATGTCTTCGGTAAATCTACTTCAAGATCACAAAATACATATTATTAATTAAATAGACTTTTGTTTGATCACACTTTTGTAAAATATAAAAAACGTCTCAAATTTTGCTATTTCTAGAAGGATAAATGACCTTATTGGTCCCTAAACTAAGAGAAAATTCTCACTTTGATTCTTAAATTTTAAATGCGTCATTTTGGTCTTTAAACTATCAAAAACAGTTTCATCTTAGTCTTTTTTGTTATATATTTTATTTTATTCTTAATAGAATGAGTACAAAAGTTACTTTTGCTATTCTATTTGTACTTATTTTATATTGAGAAACATAGTTGTTACTATAAAATATTAAAACATGAATTAAAACAACTTAAAAATGATTGGTGAAAGAAAAATTAGTTACAAATAGGACAATAATTCAATATAGAACTATCTAAAATATGATATTTTGTTAAAATCATTAATAAAGAATGAAAAATGCAGCTCATGTGTTCATTATGATAAGAATCAAATAAAATGTATAGTAAAAAAGAATTAAAATGAAATATTTTTAATAATTTAAGGATCAATACAACATAATTTAAAGTTTTAAGACCAAAGTGAGATTTTATCGCTAGTTCATGAACTAATATAGTCATTTATAAATTTTAAGAAATATTTACAATATGCTTTCTAGAGCACATATATTCATAACAAAAACTAATTTAGTAATTATTGTATAATAAAAAAAATAAAAAATATAGAGTGTTTGGAATAATATTATAACATTAGCTAGTATTAAGTGATACATATATAAGGATTAAAATTGACCTAACACAATCTTAAAATCATTCATGTCAAATTATTAGGAAAGGAATTATTAAGAAACTATGACTAACCTAAATCCATAGTGAAGAGATGATGAACACGATCATGAAAGTGTAGAACACAATAGCCTGAGGGTTAGAAATCTTCCACAACCAAATCACTTAATGTGTGCTCAATGAATTTCTTTCATTGTGATGGTGGCATAGAGAGAAGAGCGAACGTATTAGAATTAGTGTGAGGATCATAACCCATATTGTTTCCTTTATATTGGATATCCATCAATCCTAAGTGGGTCATTCTAACTAGGAATCTATATTATTAATCCATACTGAACTTAAGATTAGCTATGAAATTTTTATATTATTTCTGAATATCCCTGAAGTATCAATCTGGTCCATCAGACATATTAGCATGAGACCAAAGTGTCAATCATCGTTGCACTTATGAAATGGCAGCTAAACACTCAATAATCACCACACTAATATATCTGAACGACATAGATCATGTATGAAATGTGACATATAAATTATACACGATGTAATCTTAAACATGCCAATTTTTGACTGGTCTAATTTAAACTTAAGTAAGATCAATCTTAATCTTTCTACTTAATGTATTATCGTAAACTTTATATTAAACCATAGTAGGAAAGATAATAATATGAAAAATATCATATATATAAAATCAAAGTCTACATAAAAATCCATCAACTAAACCTAAAGTGAATTAAACACAATAAGTGTCATTAATAAATATTTGAACTAAACTACAAACTCCACTAAAATTGCACACCATCCAACAAAACAATACGTATATGAGAAGTGTACTCGTGAAACATCTTGGGTGGTACATCCTTGATGAGTGGCCACTATCATAGAGTTTGTACCTGTATGTTCTTTAATTACTTGATAACTATGAACTCTTTATTAACAATAGGAAACTTAAAGTCTATGTGTCTCGACTTTAAATACTACGACAATATTATCACAATAAATCATTAACGGTCTTTTAATACTATTGATCATAGTTTGTAGCCTGATAATAAAGTTCTATACTCATATTCCTTGATTTGATGCCTCATAACAATATATATATATATTTTGCCTTCATAGTGGAAGAATTTGCGAGTATTTATTTAACACTCATTTCAAAATAGCTCATCCAGCTAGCAAGTATATATATATCTCTATATATAACTAGAAGTGGATCTCTAATTATTTAGGCATCAAGCAAAATTAAAATTGGAATACACAATGATCTCCAAACTATCTGATCTTTGATAAATGAGCACATAGACTATTGTTATTGTTCTCTATAAATACTATATAATCCGTTTTGCATTTATATAAAACTTTCTGCTACCAATGCACAAGGGAATTTTTGTATTTTCTTAATTTTGAATCTCATCCATGGGGAACTATCCGAGACTGAATTTATCACTCTTAGCCGACATACATATTTCTTGAGTCACAATCCTTTGTACCAAATCTGTTGAGTACCTTATTGATATTGGCTCTTTTGCGATAACCCAAGAATGACTCAAGTGTGATCTCGATGTATCCATATCCCAATGCAAAAGAGACTTCTCAAGATCTTTCATATCAAATTCTTTCGATAGAAATCTCTTGATTTTATGCAAGAAGCCTATATTACTACTGACAAAAGTATGTCATTGACATACGAAACTAAAAAGATATACTTGCTCCTACTGAACTCGTGATTTATATAACCATTAACTGAATTTCCTCAAAACTAGACTAGAAAATGACTTGATGGAATCTACAATACATTGACGGAAAACTTACATTCTTTAAATCCACCTAATGTAACTTCAGATTAAAATGAGCTACTAGTACCAAAATTATCTTGAAAGAGTCTTTCATTAAAACTAGAGAGAAAGTCTATTTATAGTCAATGTATTCCTTCTAAGTAAAATCCTTTGAACAAGACGAACCTTATATCTCTTGATATTAACTTTTGACTGCTTCTTGGTCTTAAATATTTATTTGCAACCAATAGATTTCACATCTTTTGGTAATTTGATGAGTTCCTAAACGTTATTGTCCTTCATGAATTTCATCTCTTCCTTCGTGGAATCAATCCAATTTTGGGAATTAGAATATTATTTGGTTTAAGTGAAAATAATTGGATCATTTTCGACTTCTATATCAAATATATGTTCTTGGAGATAGACGACATAGAGATCCAGTATCACGTTTTTCCTTTCCTTAGTGGATCTCCTTAATGACACTTCCTCTTGGGGTTATTGAGTTTTCTCATTAAGAGTAATTTCCTTATTTTGGATAAGGTGTTGCCGAATATTATCTTCTAATTCTAGATTTGCATATTGAATAATGTTAGGTATATGAACCTGATCATTTTCAATGGCAACTGTACAAAGAGAACAAATTTCACTTCAAAAATAATATTTCTAACCTTGTCCCCCCATCCTAAACTTAATATCATCAAGAAATCTGGCATTCCTTGTCTCAAAAAAGGATATAGTAGAGGGATCATAAAACTTGAAACTCCTTGACCTTTCGGAGTACTCAATGAAGTAGCAGCTAATGGTTCTTGAGTCCAATTTTTTTTTATTTTTTATTTTTTATTTTTCTTTACTTATGGGTTATATGACCTAGTTTTAGCTGGACGACCCCAAATATGAAAGTATCTAAGGCTAGGCTTCTTGCTTGTCCATAGCTCATATGACATTGTAGCTGTTACTTTAGTGGGAACTCTATTAAGTATATATAGTACAGTCTTTAGTGTTTCTCTCTAAAGTGATTTAGGTAAAAAAGAATGACTAATCATACCATGTCCTTAAGTGTTCTGTTTCATCACTCAACAATACTTTTTACACTAGGACCATAGCACTACATATTGTGGGACAATTCTGTATTTCTTTGGGAATTAAGTAGAGGGTCATTGATGTTGTTCACTTACTCTATCATAACTATCATAGTTTTTACCACCACGATAAGATTTGACAACCTTACTTTTCTTACCAATTTGAATTTTAACTTCAGCTTTGAAAGCCTTAAATACATCTAGAAATTTAGACTTTTCATGAATCAAATATAGGTACTCACAATGAGAATAGTTGTCTATGAACATAATGTAATATTATTGACTATTACAAAAACCATAGGCAATAGTCTACATGGATCAGTATAAATTAGTTCTAAAATGCCAGAACTTCTAGTGGTACCTAATGTCTTTACATTGTATGTTTTCCCTTATGCACTTAATACAAATTTTGTAATTAGTTAAGTCAAGTAGGTTAAGAATTCTAACTGACACAAGTCTCTTAATTCTCTTTTTAGAGATATATCCTAAATGCTTGTGCTATATCATAGAATAATCTACATTGGTTAATTTCCATTTTTGTACCATATTTCTGAATATGCAAAGATTCACTGAATGAAGAAATTGTCTTTAATTTATATATAGATTATTAAAAATCAATAGCAATAATATTTGAATCTTGAAAAAAGACTAAATTTACAATTTTCAAATGAATAAGAATGACCTTATTTGTCCAAACTAGAAATAGAAATTTAAATTCCATCTAAATGACAAAACAATAAAAGTTTTTTTCTAATCCAAAAAGAATCAGTTTTTCATTGTAATCTAAATAACCTTATAGCCTTTATTTAAGTTGTGTTGCCATTATCCAAATAGATGAATCTATCATCACATAGATGAATCTTTCATCATTAATTGGCAGTAGGCTCTGCAGATAATCTTACATAAATATACTTATATGAGTAATGGGATCCGTATTTATCGACCAAGTGTATTTGGATACAGAAGTTGAATCAACTTTAAGACTAACAAAAGTGAGAAACATACTCTTCTTTACACATCAAATGACGTACTTAATTGGGACATTGATTCTTTATGTATCTAGCCCTTCTATAGAAGAGATTAGCAAATTCCTCATCATGTTTCTTTTGTGCCTTAGGCCGTCGAGTCCTAATTATAGTTTCCTTATCCTTATTCCTTTTTTTCAATCTTATCCTGAGAGGTGCATGCTAAGTAAGCATTGTTAGTCTTTTCTCACTTCAACCTATCTTCTTCTTACACACAATAAAAATAAGCTTATATAGAGACCATTTGTCCTTTTAGGTTTTGTAATTATCCTTAAGTGAACTAAATTGTACAGAAAGAGAGATAGGAACTAGATGTATGAGCAAGTTTTTTGACAGCTCTAACTTTAGTACGTTTAGTTTGGAAGTGAGATTAGACATCTCTGTAATGTATGCCGTATGTTCCCTTTATCCTTATACTGCATTGAAACTAGGTTCCTAAGAATGGTACTTGCTTTAGATCGATAATTTCTATAAGGAACACCTTAGCGTTTACCTCTTCAAGCATAATGCCCCCTTATAGTTTCTGTAATAGAGTGTCAAACGATTGCAAGATTTGTGTAATTAGAAGACTCCTATCTCTCAAATTCTTTATTTACTTGATAAGAATTTGTAACTATAAGGGCATGAGGATGTTTTGTCTGGAACAAAAGATCAAGATTCATGCAATTGAGTACAGTCATAATGTGTTATTTCCATATCTTAAAGTTCATGCTGTTAAGCACTGGAATGTTATTAGTATTGATAGATATAAAAGAAGGAAAAACTGAATAGAGAACAAAAAAAAATAACAAACAATCTAATTTCATATCATAATTTAGGCATATAAACTAGTATGACGTAAGCAAATTAAACCTATAGTAGTGGGCCATTTCATCATAAAATGTCAAGTACAATATTAATAAACCTTCCTTTAGGCTGACTTATTAATTTGTGAGTGGTACTGTTCAATACAATAATCAAATATTGATAGTAAATCATGTCAAACAATAAATATTTCTTTGGGCCAATTTATTTTCCACATGGAAACTTAATATCTGTCATATATGTATTAGCGCATGTATGTTTGTTATTTGGCAAAATGATTACCTTCATTTTGGCCGACAATTATCTGCATAAAAAATAAACACACAAAATCTTTATATCATAAAATAAACAAATCTATAGAATAATAGAGGTTACTTTGGTAACGTATTATTTCAACTCAAAATTGGCATAAGGACCAAAATCAACCAAAATGCCCAAAATTATAAACTGAAATTTTCAATGCATGAGGAAGTAATTGACCGTTTGAGTTTATGCACTTTTGTCAACTCTTAAACTGAATAGAGTTTTCAATGAATAAAATGTGGGTTATTCCTAAGGTGAGTTAAGGTAATTAAACTTAATTGAACAAGTTTCAGGTTGAACTGAGTCAGAAATGACTCAATTGTACTAAAAAAAGGATCAAAATACTTTAATTAGACGAAAAATGGCTTATTGCACTGGTTGAGCCACTAGCATTGCGTCACTAGAAAGCTAATGCCATAGCACTAGCCATATATTTTAATTTTCAAAACTCATGGGTTATCTTTGCGGTGCTACCATTGTGGCACCATATCACTGACTCTCTAGAAGTCTGGGCAGTATGGCGCCGAATGACGTGCATTATAGTGCCAGCTAATTTTCTTGCAATTACTGTTACTCAATTTTAATATTGAGTAGCTTAATCCTAATGCAATTGTTTTGCCTTAAATTGTAAACTTTATAACTCAAAACTCAGAATTTAACCCTCAAATATTTTATATTTCTATAAAATTATGTAAATTCACAAATCATACATAGTATATCTAAACCCTAAAAAATTGAATATGAAAAGATATTCAAAACTAGAGATATGCATGATTAATCCTAACAATTTAACATGAATCCAGCTCTGATTCCACCTGATAGACATAAATAAGGACTGAAATTAACCTAACACAATCTTAAGATCATTTATGTCAAATTATCAAGATAAGAATTGTTAAGAAATTATGACTAATCTGAATCTATAGTGAAAAGATAATGAACACGATCCCAGAAATGTAAAATACAAGAGTGTGAGGGTTAGAGATCTTCCACAGTCAAATCACTCAATGTGTCTAATGGATTTCTCTCACTATGATAATGGCATAGAGAGAAGAACATACGCACCAGAATTGGTATGGAGACCATAACCTATATTGTTTCTTTTATATACAACTCAGTTAAGATATCCATCAACTTTCATTATGTCGTCTAACCGGGTATTTACATTATTAATCTATACTCATATGGATATTCTTGACCAAAATGAATTAGATCACAAGGTAAGGTCCATATGAAATAATATAGCAACAATATAATTAAATTAAAGTAAATATGTGGACCAATAGGAAATAATAATTATTTCCTAACATTGAGAACTAACATTACATAAAGCTAGTGGACTAAGATACTAAGATACATATTCATATATCAAGAAAAAACATAATGCGATATACGTACAGACATGTATACTTATGTACTTATATTTCTCTACATAACAAATTTAACTTCCCTTTGTTTCCCTCCATTTTTGACATACGCATTTTTAAGATTCATATCTATACTATATAACAAGTGTAGATATGTAGGTTAGGTGCACTTTAATTTTTTATTTTGCTCTTTATAACCTTTGTTTTGTTTTCTCTTCTTTGAATTTTTATAAAATAAAGGGTAATGAGGATATTTCATCTTTAGACTTTTACCTACTTGATTTTTTTTTACCGTATGCAAACGGGCCTGTATGCCAACTTCTTAGATAATCGAAGTAGCTAATCAAAGAATACTGAAAAGAATAAAAGAGAAAGTGAGAAGCAAAAAGAGTAGTATTTATAATTACTAAACAAATAGAATATTGTTATGTATAGGGAAACCTATTAATTATCATATAAAAATAAGAATATGAGGTCTTATGTCCCAATAAATAAGGACATCCTCTTGAATTTAGAGATTAATCTAAGAAAATATTTAATATATGAAACTATTTTATAGTTCTTTTAGTCTTTTATATGATGTTTTATAACATATTATCAAAAGGAAACTCTAGCCAGATTATAACAGACTATTAATTAAAGCATAATATTTTTTTTATCTTGTATTACTAATCATTATATAATTATATCTTGATATTATAATATGAATAAATAGAAAAATACAATTTATATTCTTAGAATTAGTAGTATCTATGGATATTCTCTCCAGAAATGAAATAGTTTTGTTGAAGGAGACTGAAATTTAAGTGGACCAGTCGACCCTCTACTCTTTCCTAGGAAATTACCTAGTAGAGATTAAAGTTTTGTCTAAGGAAGTTAGTATTTAAGTGGTCTAGTGTGACCTTCCAATTTTTCTTAGAAATTTATCTAGTAGATACTTTTCATGCTTTGAATCTTTTGTACTTTTCGAATGTATTTATAGATAAACTTTTTATATTTTGTGATACTTATTAACGTGATGAATCTTACAAAACTTCAGTCTATTACCCTTGATATTATGAGTAATAACTACTTCTCTTGGATTCTCGATGCTGAAATACATCTCGATGCTATGGGTCTTGGTAACATAATTAAGAAAGAAAAACTGCATCCCAATAGGATCAAGCAAAAGCAATGATTTTTCTCTATCATCATCTTGATGAAGGATTAAAAAGTTAGTATCTTAGTGTAAGAGACCCACTTGTCCTTTGGAATGGAAATATAAGGGTCACCGAAAGACAATGATCTCGCTAAAATCTTGCTATGATTGGATGTATTTACGACTATAAGATTTTAAAATTGTTAGTGAGTATAATTCTGCAATGTTCAAAATTAGCTCTCAACTTTTATTATGTAGAGAAAAGATTACTGATAATGACATGCTAGAAAAATATTCTCCACATTTTATGCCTTGAATGTGCTCTTGTAGCAGCAGTATTGAGAACATGATTTTAAGAAAAATTTTGTAGCAGCAGTATTGAGAACATGATTTTAAGAAAAATTCTGAGCTAATTTTATGTCTCCTTGTTGCTAAACAGAACAATGAGCTACTGATAAAATATCACCAATCACATCCCACCGGTTCAACAACATTACCAGAAGTGAATGCTGCATCATCCAATAATCATAAACATGGTCGTAGTCATAGTCGTAATTGTGGCTGTAACTGTGATCATGGTCGTAGACGCGGTCGAGCTAGAAAGAACTTTCAAAGAGAATGTGACAATAATAATTTCCCATATTTTGATAAAAATACAACTTACCCTCAGAAGTGGAATAATAATCAAGAGAAAAAAAGAGGCACAAAAGAAAAATCATCTGAAAGTACTAAAAATTCCTATTTTAGATGTGGTGCAAAAGGGCATTGATCACGTACCTGTTGTATGCCAAAATATTTGGTAAATCTTTATGAGGCCTCATTGAAAGAAAAAGAGAGGGAGCACAAAACAAACTATACAGATTACTCTAGTACTCCAGATGCAAACTTTACAACCTATTCTAGTATCTTAAATGCAACTCACTTAGATGTATTGGATTTCCTTGAAACTTTTGAAGATAATTAACTTAGTTTATGTTCTCTTTTTAGAATCATGTATACTTTTGAGTTACTTATTAATGTACCTAAGTTTTTAGTATATTTATTACTCTTTTTGTTATATGTTAGTCTAGTTGTTACCTTTTATTGTTCTTTATATCTTAATATTGTAAAGTATTTACTATAATAAAAACGTATATAATTTATTGTTATGAAGAGAATATGGGTTTTGTTAATCATGTGTTTGATTCTAACATAACTGATAAAGATTTATGTCTTGCAGACAATAACAACTACATATACAATATTTAAGGATAAAAGTACTTTTCTCAACTACATCTTGTTCATGGAAATAATACAATATTAAGTCGTGTAGATTAGATTGAAGGCTATGGAAGAGCTAATTTTGTATTATCTTGAGGAATTAGAATTAACATTAATAGTATCTTATATTCCCTAAAATCAAAAAGGAATTTAGTAAGTTTTAGAGATATACGTAATAATGAGTATCATATTGAAACTACAAATGAGAATAATATTGAATATCTTTATATTACATCCATTGCCTCTTCTAAGAATTTTACATTAGAAAAATTGCTAACATTATCATCAGGATTATATTATATATATATCAATGTGTTGAATCACATGCAATAATGAACTAAAGATTCATTAATACAAAAATATGCATTATATGGCATAATCGGTTAGGCCATCCCCAATCAATAATGATGTATAGTATTATAGAAAATTCAAATAGATATATGTTAAAGGACTAGAAGATACTCCAAATTACTGAAGTCTCATGTACCACTTATTCTTTAGACAAATTGGTTATTAAACCATCACCAACTAAAATTGGAGTAGAGTCCTTTAATTTTTTGGAAAGTATTCATGGGGATATATATGGGCCTATTCACCCGTCATATGGATCATTTCGAGATTGTATGGCACTATTTGATGGATTTAGTCGATAGTCACATGTATATTTGTTATCAACTCATAATCTGTCATTTGCAAGACAACTTGCCTAGATAATTAGATTAAGAGCATAATTTCCAGATTATGCTATTAAGTCGATTCGTCTTGATTATGCTAGTGAATTTATATCTCAATTCTTCAATGATTATTGTATGTCAATTGAGATTATTATTGAATATCATATGGCCATATATATACATAAAATGGTTTAGTATAGTTATTGATCAAATACCTCCAATTGATAGCTAGACCATTGTTGATGAAAGCAAAGCTCTCTATTTCTACTTGGGAACATGTTATTTTATATGTAGTAATATTAATCTATATTAGGCCAATAGTGTACCATAAATACTCCTTTTTACAATTGGCTTATGTGAGCCAAATATTTCCTATCAAAAAGTTTTTTGTTATACAATATATATACCGATTGCCCTACTACAACGCACCAAAATAAGCTCTCAAAGGACAATAGGAATATATGTTAGGTATAAATCTCCTTTTATCATGAGATACCTTAAACCCCCTGACAAACGAAATGTTTACATCATGATTTACCGATTGGCATTTTAATGAAAGCATTTTCCCAACATTAGGGAGAGAAAGGAAATATATAGGAAAAAAGTATAGCATGGAATGCATTATGTTTATCTTATTTTGATCTTCATACAAATTAATGTAAACTAGAAGTTTAGAAAATTATGCATTTACAATGATTGGCTAATCCATTGCCAGAATGCATTCACTGATATGAAAAGAATGAGAAAATCACATATAGTAGCTATGAACGCTCCGATACATATTGATATCCTTGAAAGAAAAAAGGTACCAATGAATCTATATCATGCCTGAAGTGTAGTATACCAATAGATTCCAAAGATAAGAAACCTCATAAAAGGAAAGGAGCAATTGTTGATGGTCATATTAAGAAGGCATGTTTTCATGAGGAGAATATACTTGTAACTAATGACAAGACCCGAGAAGTGGATTAAGTACATGATAATAATTAAAACATTGAGATCTCATTAATTTATATCTCTACAGGCAAATATGGAACCAAAATGAAAAAAACTATCCATAACTTATTTTCATATACAGTCGCCATTGATATTATAACTGAAAACAAGGATCAAGAACCAAAAACTGTTGATGAATGTCGATGTAGGTGTGATTGGCCAAAATAAAAAGACACAATTCACATCGAATTAGAATCTCTTGCTAGATTTTGGGGGTATTTCTAATACATAACCGCACGTTTACAGGTCGCAACAAGTAATAAAGAGCAAGAGAGTGTCGATCCCACGATCAATACTTGATTTACAAATGCTAAGTACTAACCGAAACTAGTTTTCAATTTATCAAAATGACAATATTTGATAGTTTTGTGAAAGAATCAAAATGTAAATAATAATGTAAAAGGAAAGAAAGAAGATTGAAAACTAAGCAACCAAAATAAGTCTTAGAGCAATAATAGGAAACCTACGGATGTAATCTACCCTCTAAATCCTCCAACTACTAGTTTTCCTCATAAAACAATTATCCATGTAGAATTGACAACCAAGAATCCTAAAGTATTCACAAAATCCTTTCCAAGACATAAGTGAAAATATCTAAAAAAGATAATATGTTACTCCTAACATAAATTGATTAGACTCATTAAGTTTGATCATTCTCACACAAAGTTGCATAAGTTATATAGGTATATTCCTATCCTATGCAAACTCACCCTACACTAGGTGATCTTATGATGTTCTATCTATGTCCAAACCTATAATCCCTTTCCCAAATTCATATAGATTTCATAACAACAATCTATTTAGTGGCCGAGTAAATAGATGTATTAAGCTCAAGATAAAACAATGAATTCAACCATGGATATCAAGAAGAATAATGGAGGAAAACTAAATAGTTGGATTGCACTAGAGGTTCAATTACCTCCCTAGAAATAGAGTTTAACTCATATTCATACAAAATAATTCACCACAAATATACGAAGATTGATACATAATCATTTTGTAGAAAATATAAGAGAAAAAGATAAGAGTAAAAGATAGAAAAACTCATTTAAAACTTCTAATCTGATTTCTCCGTTCTTGAATCCTCTCATTAATGTCGTTTCTCCCTTAGAAATGGCTCTAGGAACCCTTGGCGACAAGAATTTTTGTTCCTCCTGTCGTCCCCCATCAGATGAGTGCAAGAAAGTTTATATAGAAGAGGCAAACTAGCCACGATGCCAAAATTTTGCAATATGCTTGCACTTTTTGGCGTTGCAGTGCCAAATTTGGTACCATGGCACCAAGACGGTCGAATAGGTGGCACTACAATGCCATGATATGGTGTTGCAGCACCGTGATATGGTGTTGTGATGCGACAATACCCAAAAAATGGTGTCATGGTGCCATGAACATGGCATTGAATGTGGCACTGCGGCGCCATAATATTGATGTCATAGTGCTGCAGCATCATGTAAGTGACGCTGTGGTGCCCTGGCATTGATGCTATTGCACCGCTGCACCACAATGCCAGCTCTCTAGGACTTTTGGTGTTGCGCCGCTAATTTGATGCTGCAGCGCCCAGTTTTGCCTAACTTCTTCCATTCTAGCATTGCTAACACTGCTAAGATATTTGTTAGTCTGTCTTTGGTCGTAAATGATCGAAATTATCTTAGTTTAGCCTCGATTTCACTTGGAAAGCTAGAATTTTCCTCTTAATGATCTCTCACCTGAAATCTTAATGAAAAATAATAAAACAAGTAAAAAGAGCTCAAAAACAAGCAATTCTTAAGCTCGATAGGATATTAAAGATAATTGTAAAATACACTTATCAAATTCTCCCAAACTTAAGCTAAAGCTTGTCTTCGAGCTAAAATAAGAAAAAATGGATAAGCAAGAATTAACTAAAACAAGTCAAAAAAATAATACAAAATTAAGACAAATAATTGAAGATTTTGAATGAGGTTAACATTGTCTCAACACTCTCTAAAAGATACATCACTCAAAAGAAACTTTGAAGCATCATAATAGTTTAGAATTTCAACTATGCTAGTGGCTTCGCTTTGTTGTCAACCCTTTGTTTGTGTGTAATAACTACTTATATTTAATCAATCGCATTCGGATAGCTTTATGCAGACTTAGGATATACATTTAGAGTTATCTCAATGAAAGTGAATAACTCATCTCATAAGGATTCTTTTCATATCAATCTCTACTAATGTAGAATAATATTTATTCAAAGATTAATAGATCTTTACTCGGCTTGTAATGCAGGCTTGGGTACGTGTGGATGAAATGATATCATTTAGGTTAAATCACACCATGGATGCCCTTATTGCTCTTTGATTATAATTCTCTCGAGCATACCATAATTGTTTCCCTCAAACATAGTTTTTGACCTATTTTCAACTATTTTTTTTTAAAACTAACTACCAATTTAAAGTAGTCAAACTTCTTCCTTCAAAAGACTTCTCCTTTTCATTCTTCATAAATTGCTCACACTTCATCACAAGTTCAAAATTTACTTTCAAGCATATATAGTGCGAATTGAGGTTCTTTGGAAAAATATTTCTTGGTAAGACAGTATTATTGGCTTACAAAATGAAAAAAGTTGAGAAATTGGCTCAAAAAAGGTGACTAAGGATATCACATTTAAAGGATAGGTTTGAAAGGCTTAATCAGTCCAAAAATGACCTACATCATTTCTTCGATTTTCATGCTACCTAGGATTTCGCCTCGATTGACAATTAAATAGGTTCTAAGAACACATGAGACCCAAAATTCTTCTAAATTACAGCCATAAAGTTACTCTAAGCAATTCAAGGTTAAATGCTTACAACTATATGCAAAATATATTCAAGAGTTGTTCACAAAGCAAAATCACAAAAGATTTAAGCCGACAAATAGTCACGATACTAAATGTTTCCAAAGAGTTATTTTGCATAAACTTATAAAAATATCATCGATCGTTAACCTTTATCAAAGGCTCCAAATAACACATAATCAAATAAATAAACAAAACGAAAACATACTATGAAAGAAAAAAAAAAGAAACTAAATAAACTAAAATGAAACATAAGGAAGATATTTTAGAAGTTCAACAAATTAAAATGCTTATGAAGACAAAAGCAGGTAAGTGCTAGAAACTCCCCCTAAACTTAAAGTGTGCATTGTCCTAAATGCACTAAACATGAAATAACAAGTAGGATTGAGCATTTTCCTGAGTGAAAGCCGCTCAGCCAGTCTTGAAGGTATGGTGGTTGCCAAGTTGATTACTTTCGACTCACAGTGGTGGTGGCAACAATGCCAAATACTTGTAAGTTTTTTTTCTTTTTCAGGGCATTGGCGTCGTAGTACCAAAATGTTGCGCTGGAGTGCCAATGTTTGGAAAAAAAAGTTTTTTTTTTTTTTTTTTTTTTTTTTATAGGGTGGTGGCATGGTAGCTCCAAAAAGTGGCACTAGGGTGCCAATGCCTAGGAAAATGATTTTTTTTTATGGGCCGGTGGTACCATAGCACCAAAGAATAGTGTTGGGGTGCCAAGACATGGGATTCTAGCTGAAATTGGCACTAGGATGCCAAGTTTCTATTTGTGGTACCCCGGAGTGGCATTGGAGTGCCAAATTGAGCTCCTGAGGTATCATAATGATTGCACTCTTCAAATTTTTTGCAATCAAGCCCCTCTACCAAGACCTTTATCACTTTGTCTTCAACACAATCACAACAAAACAACCTCAATCATGCTTCCTTCTTTATTCATGATATTCTTTGGTTGTCTCCCAAGTAGCACTTGTTTAATATACCTAGCTTGACATAGCTATCCCTTATGAAGGATTAGGCAAGGCGAGGGATGATTTATCTTAATCAAAATCTCCTCTTAGGTAATCTTTTAGCTTTTAAATGTTCACCTTGATTCTTTTAGTTACACCACATAGAGACATATTAGTTTCTTTGAATGGCTCTGACCATCTTGCCTTGAGCTTGTCCAGGAAGAGTTTTAGACAAGATGAATCAAACACACCTCTTGGTCCTGGTTTAAAGTGATGATCACTGTGCTTCTGTTTCTTTGTCCTCCACCTCTTCGTATCCTTCTTATAAGGCTTGTAATGGCTAAAGGAGGAGAGGAAAGGCTTTATGACTTTCTTTGGCTGATTGGACTTAGAACATTGTTATAAAACTTCCTTCAGTGCATTATTTTTAATACTCTCTTTTACCAAATTTACTCACTAACAGTCATCGACGTTGCTAGGGGAGTCCGCCTCTTTGAACACATTGAAGGATATGAATTGATCCTCGACTCTCATAGTAAGTTCTCCCTTGTACACATCAATGATCGTCCTCCCAGTTGCTAAGAACGGTCTTCTAAGAATAATTGGAAAATTTTCATCTCCCTCTATGTTAGGAACAATGAAATCAACTGGGACGTATAGCTTGTCCACCTTCACTAGCACATTCTCGATGATTCCTTATGGATATTTAATAGACTAATCAGCGAATTTAAGCATTGTAGTAGTTGGTCTTGCTTCACCCAAACTAATTTTTGGAAGACAAAAAGTGATATTAAATTGACACTAGCTCCCAAATCATGTAATGGCTTACCAAAAAAATGATCACCAATTGTGCAAGGAATGTTTAAGCTTCCTGGATCTTCGAGCTTAGAAGGAAGCTCAATCTGAAAAAGGGCACTATATTCCTCTGTGAGAGCAACTGTCTCATACTCTCCCAATCTCCTTCTTAAACTTAACATAGCTTGACATTTGCTCGAGTACCTCAGCGAAATGAATGTTGATGTGTAATTGCTTAAACACTTCCAAGAACTTGGAGAATTATTGATCTAGTTCCTTTAGAAATCATTAAGGAAATGGCAATGATGGATTGTAAGGACATGGCTTTGATAGTGAGGTTGAGGAACTTTTAATGCTCATATCTTGTATTGGCTTTGCTACATCACTTTCCTTGGCATGCTTTTCTTTAACAACTTCTTTAACCATTGGCTTTGAGGGTGAAGTGGGCTTCTCAATATTTTTCACTAACTCCTTTTCACTTCTCAATGTGATGGCATTACAGTACTCCTTGTCCTTATTTCTTGGATTTACCTCGGTATTGCTTGGTAATGCTCTTTCAGGTAGGTTGGTTAAAGTATTGGCTAATTGGCCAAGTTGTGTCTCCAAGGTTCTCATGGTGGCTGCTTGATTTTGGAGATTGGCTTCGTTCTTTGCAATGTACTGCATAAGTATCTCCTTCATAGATGGCTTCTTCTCTTGTGATGATTGCTTTTGATTCTGGAATCCTTGATGTTGCATCGTTCTTGCATTTGGATTCTACTCTTGTTGTTTTTAGTTACTCTAAGAGAAATTTGGATGGTTTCTCTATCTCGGATTATAAGCATTGTAGTAGAATTGTTGTGTTGGTGTTGATTGTGGTTCCCTACAAAGTGAGCTGACTCTATTACTTACAGGCTCCAGCAGAGCTTTGGATTGCTTGCACCTCATAAATCACCATTGAATTGAGCTTCTTAGTCATTGACTCCAAATTCTTGGTCAATACACTAACTTGAGCTGCCAATGAAGGAATAATTGCTAACTCATTGGCACTTACAGCTCTCCTTTGATTGACACGCTCGGAAGCCTATTGGTAGTTGTTTGCTACCATTTCTTCCAATAACTCATAAGCATCATCCATTGATATACCCATCAATGCACCACTGGCTGCCACATCTATAATGGTCCTTAAATGGCCTATCAACCTATTATAAAATGTTTGAACAAGAAGCCACTTGGGTATCTCATGGTGTGGACATTTCTTTATCAACTCTTTATAGCACTCTTAAGCCTAGTACAAGGATTTATTGTCAAATTACACAAAGGAGGCGATGTCATTCCTCAACTTAGTAGTATTAGCTGTAGGAAAGAATTTAGCAAGAAATTTCTGAGCTAAGTCATCTCATGTAGTGATAGATCCCGAGAGAAAGGCATTTAACCAACACTAAGCTTTGTCCCTCAAGGAGAATGGGAACAATCTCAAGCGAATGGCATCTTCACTAACTCTATTGTGATTAAAAATGTCGCATATCTCCACGAAATTCATGATGTGTTGGTTAGGATCATCACTTGGTAAGCCACCAAATTGGCACATAGCTTACACCATCTGAATGATTGCCAGCTTCAACTCAAAGTTAATGGCCTTAATAGTTGGCCTTCGAATGCTAGGACCAAAACCTTCAAGAATAGGAACCGCAAAGTCCCTCAAAGTTCTAGCATTCTCTTGGTCTCCTACAGTTTCTTAAGGGTTGACTACTTAGTTTCTTTGTCTTCAGATTTCCTTTAAGGTACGCTTAATCTCAGGATCGAATGGTAAGAAGTCCACACTCCTCGTACGTCTCATATAGCACAACAAAACACCTGAGATTAATAATAACAATAAAAAAAAGTTTGAATTAAATCGAAACTAATAGATATTAGTATTAGGAAGTAGCAAATCACCGTACTCCTTGATAACGGTGCCAAAAACTTGTTCGAGCTATTTCTAACACACAATTACAAGTATACAGGTCGCAACAAGTAATAAAGAGTAAGAGAGTGTCGATCCCACGATCAATACTTGATTTACAAATATTGAGTACTAACTGATACTAGTTTTTACTTTATCAAAATGACAATATTCGATAATTTTGTGAAAAAATTAAAATGTAAATAACAATATAAAAGGAAAGAAAGAAGATTGAAAACTAAACAACCAAAATAGGTCTTAGAGCAATAATAGGGAATCCATAGATGCAATCTACCTTTTAACTCCTTTAACTACTAGTTTACTTCATAAAATAATTATCCATGTAGAATTCACAACCAAGAATCCTAAAGTATTCACAAAATCCTTTCCAAGACATAAGTGAAAATATCTAAATAAGATAATATGTTACTCCTAACATAAATTGATTAGACTCATTAAGTTTGGTCATTCTCACACAAAGTTGTATAAGTTATATAGGTAGATTCCTATCCTATGCAAACTCACCCTACATTAGGTGATCTTATGATGTTCTATCTATGTCCAAACCTATAATTCCCTTCCCAAGTTCATATAGATTTCATAATAACAATCTATTTAGTGGCCGAGTAAATGGATGCATTAAGCTTAAGATAAAACGATGAATTCAACCATGAATATCAAGAAGAACAATAGAGAAAAACCAAATAGTTGGATTACATTAGAGGTACAATTACCTCCCTAGAAATAGAGTTTAACTTATATTTATACAAAATAATTCACAACAAATATAGAAAGATTGATACATAATCATTTTGTAGAAAATATATGAGAAAAAGATGAGAGTAAGAGATAGAAAAACTCGTTTTGAAGCTTCTAATCTAATTTCTCCGTCTTCTTGAATCCTCTACTTGATGTTGTTTCTCCCTTAGAAATGGCTCTAGGAATTCTTGGATGCTAGAGTTTTCGTTCCCCCCATTGTTGCCCATCAGATGAGTGCAAGAAAGTTTATATAAAAGAGGTAAATCGGCCACAATCTCGAAATTCTGTAACATATTTGCACTTTTTGGCGCCGCGGCACCAAGATGGTCGAATAGGTGGCACTGCAGTTCCGTGATATGGTATTGCGGCACCATATTACCCAAAAGATGGCTCCATGATGCCATGGATGTGACGTTGTGGTGCCACAAAGTTGATGTCATGGTAGCACAAGTGGCGCTGTGGCCCCGCGGTGCCAATTTGGCACTGCAGCACCCAGTTCTATCGAATTTCTTCCATTCTAGTGCTGCTAAAACTGTTGATATATTCGTTCATACATCTTTGCTCGCGAATGATCAAAATTTCCTTAGTTTAGCCTAGGTTTCACTTGAAAAGCCAAAATTTTTCTCTCAATGACCTCTCATCAGAAATATGCATCAAAAATAACAAAATAAGTAAAAAGAATTCAAAAACGAGTAATTCTTAAGTTTAAAAGGATAGTAAAGATAAGTATAAAGTACACTTGTCACCAAATATAAAGTATTTGAACTAGTAGTCTAAACACCTAAAAGAATAAAATTCGTTTGTTATAAATGAGTATTTATATGCAAGTAGAATGAAAATAATGAGATTGTGAGATATAAAGCTAGACTTGTTGCACAAAGATTCTCGTAAAGACCTTGAATTAACTATGAGGTATATTATCCCATGGTGGATGTAATCACATTTAGATATTTGATTAGCCTTGCAGTCTGTGAAGAATTTGACACGTGTCTTTTAGACGTTATAACAACATATTTATATGGGTCAATTGTTCATAGATTGAGTTTTTAAGATTTAGAAGGTTTAAGATTTTAATGTTTGAGTGAGCTAAAATGTTGTTTATAGATTGAGTTTTTAAGATTTAGAAGGTATAATTGAAATCTAAATACTCTATTATTGAAATAAAGCATCAAACAGTGATTTTCCGGCCTGAAAATTGCATTTTGGTGAAACTTTTCCGTTGGACTCGAATGACCCTAATCAAGTTGGACTGGTCCAATAAAGCATCTCTACTGAAAATTTACCGGAGCCGACCAAATTGAGGGACATTTTAGACTTTTTATTGCCGTGTTAGCAAAAAAACAAAATGGAGAATTTTTTTTTTTATATAAAAGGAATCTACTGTTAATAAGGACACTAAACAATAATTCATATATTCCTGCATGCAAACGTTCCCATCCTTCTCACCGATTCCAGCGGCGATCCGATACCTTCGCGCGCGCGCGCGCTCTCTCTGTACTTTTTCTTTTTCTCTCTCTCTAACCAAAACACAAAACTTAAAATTGCAAAAGAAAAAAAAAAGAAATATCTGTTTTGATCGTCTTTTTCTTTCTTTTAAGTACCATTAATAAAATCACGAGAAAAAGCTATAGCTGGTATCAAACAAACAACCTCCTCAGTCCTCATATATCCTTTATCCTCCTCATCAATGGCGGCTTTTTCATTTGCTTTTCTTCTACACTTTTCTCATGTGACTCTCACATTTTTTTTCTTCTGATTGAATCCCTTTGCGTTATCTGTAAGCTTCTTCTTCCCTTTTTTTTTTTTCCTTCCCCGAATTGAAATCGAAATCGATGACGAAAAGTAAGTTAAATTGATCTGTTTCGGGGTGTAGGGAGCTACAATTTTTGGTAAGAAGAAGATGGAGAAGAAGAACAAGAAGAATAAGAATCAGAAAAGCGGAGAGCTTGTGACGGAGAAGAGGAAATATCCAACGGGGGCAGAGCATTACGAGCTCTATGAGGAGATCGGTCATGGCGTCAGCGCTTCTGTACGCCGAGCCTTCTGCAAGCCCCTTAACGAGATCGTTGCCGTCAAAATTCTCGATTGCGAACGCGAAAACTCTGATTTGGTACTTTTTTTTTTTTTTTTTTCTCCCTGATTTATTTATTCATTTATACATAAAACTATGTGGAAATATGAAGTAGAGATTGTTAAGGAATTTGTGTGCTTGTCGTGTCTTTATGCATTCATGATTGTTTCTTTTATTTATTTTATTTATTATTTATTATTTTTAATTGAAGAATTGGTACTATGTAAACAATGCACTTACAGTTATTATTATTTTGGAAACAATTTTTTGAAACAATTTCATGTGATATGAGATATTTAGATAATTGAAAAGCATCGTTTTCAGAATGTTTTTAATTAAGGACAAAAAAAAAAGAAATTGGAAAATAGTATGGCTCTTATTTCGAGAATTTATTTTTCTTTCCCTTTAGAGGCAGGTCGTAGGCGTATGTTTGCCTTCATGACGTCTGGGGTTCGATTCCTTGTGGGAACTTAGCTGGTAACACACTAGAGTTTCCTCTGATCCTCCCAAAGTTGGAGAGTCCAATTTCAAACTTAAGTTTGCAAAGCAGAGTTTTTGGAGATTTCTGTAATCACTACAATTACATTACTTTAAAGAACATGTGTTTTTTTTTTTTAAAAAAAAAAATTCAAAATATAATTAAAAAAAAGGCAAGCATTTGTAGATATGAACTACTTACACAATCGAATTTTTTACTATGAGATGTACCAGAGGGCATCTGCCATGTTTGATGAGAAAAAAGAATGAATAACAATATAGTATTTTTGTTTCAAAATTGAAGTAATTTCTGTTTGGTGATTAAGGAGCACAAGTTCCTTAGAAAATAAAGGCAAAGTCAAAGAGTCCTTAGCTTGATCTTGTGGATAGGGTGCTTGTGCTCTCTTGTAATTTTAGACTTGCTTTTCATACCTTAGTAAGTAGCCAATTTTAGTGAAAAGTTTTATTGGGTGGCATGCTCTGCTTTTGATTTAGGTTTCAAATTTTGTAGCGTGCTGTCACTCATTTGTCACTGTGATATTTAAATTGCTAATTAGTTATTTCCGCTACTTTTTTCCACGAATGTCTTAAACAGGATAAAATTTTTCGTGAAGCACAGACGATGATGCTGGTTGACCATCCTAATGTACTGAAATCAAATTGCTCCTTTGTTAGTGGCCAATATCTCTGGGTAGTCATGCCATTCATGGCTGGAGGATCTTGTCTTCACATATTGAAAGCTGCACACCCAGATGGATTTGATGAAGTAGTTATAGCCACTATATTGCGTGAGATATTGAAGGGTTTATCTTATCTTCATCATCATGGCCACATTCATAGAGATGTCAAAGTGAGTCTCTTATCATATTCCTCATTACTCGAGATTTCTTGTTTTTGTCACAAGTTATTAGCTTCTCTAGTTTTCTTTTGGTGCATCACATCCATAATTCCATGCTCATTATTATTTGTTTATCCATGGTTTTATAGGCGGGGAATATTCTTGTCGATGCACATGGCGCCGTTAAGCTCGGGGATTTTGGTGTTTCTGCTTGCCTGTATGATTCAGGGGATAGGCAACGCGTAAGGAACACATTTGTTGGGACACCTTGCTGGTATGGTTGTAATCCTAATATTCATAATGAATGAATGTTTAGATGAATCAAGTCATATTTTCGATTCAGTTTACATGACCTTATTAGGAAAGTATATTATAGAAGCAAATGGTCACCATTAGATGAAGAAGTCACACCACAAGGAAATTACATACTCTCATATCATTAATTCTCCATTTTTGGAATATTTTCTGTAGGATGGCACCCGAGGTCATGGAGCAGCTACATGGTTATGACTTCAAGTTAGTCTGCTATTTTCTTAAAATTGCAGCAACGTTGCTCTCTGTTTATTTTCATTCTGTCATATATGTTTGGTTGACCACTTTGGTACAGAGCGGATATCTGGTCTTTTGGTATAACTGCAATAGAGCTTGCTCATGGTCATGCTCCTTTCTCAAGATACCCTCCGATGAAGGTGCATATATATTTTGTTTGATTTGCTGGACTATCAACGTTTTAATAACACTAAGAGAATTCAAACCAGAACCAATTTAAAATGTGATTAGGTGCTGCTTATGACGCTGCAAAGTGGACCTCCTTCCCTTACTAGTCAAGGAGATGATAGGTTTTCTGAGGTATGCTTTTAAGTTTTTGAATCTTAATCATACTCCTAATTGTAGTTGTATACTTCATCGGAATTGACTTCTTGCTCATTGGCCTTTGGCTTCAGACCTTTAGCCGCATGATTGCTACTTGCTTGATTAAGGACCCTTCAAGACGGCCTTCTGCAAAGAAACTGCTAAAACATTCCTTCTTCAAGCAGGCTAGGTCAAATGATTATATTCAAAGGAAACTTTTGGAGGGGCTACCACCTCTTGGTGACCGCATTAAGGAATTGAAGGTTAGCACAAATCATTTTTGTCAGTTAACTGTGACTCTTTAAGCATTTGGCCACCAATAATTTGTACTCGAAATTATCTTTTTTGCGAACCATAGAGGAAGGATGAAGCTTTGCTTGCACAGCGTAAAGCACCGGATGGTCAGAGGGAGGAGATGTCTCAGGTAGGACCGTAGGAATTATAAATGGTTTTTGTTACTTTCACTAGGATCTCGCTACATCGGTGGATGATAATATTTTGCAGGTTATATGAGACATGAAGAACTTAAAACGAGACTATCATAAACCATTTGGTTAAGTCTTTTCAACCAAAAAAAAAAAAAAACCATTTGGTTATACAATTCAAAATATGAACTTTATACCCTTTCGTCAATAAAAATATGAAACCATTTGCTTCTGTACATTGATATATACAGAAGCAGCAGCAAAATAGATTACACACTTACGCAAAACAATTTCAATGGCATCGATAAAAGATGTTGATTTATAAATTTTTCAAGCTTAATTAAAATAATTTTATTTGAAAGCGATTTATGACTACTATCATTTCTTATATTCGTTTATACTGAGGCAGTAGCAAAATAGTCACACCCTTATGCTACACAAACAATTTATATGGCATTGATAATTGACGTTGATTTTCAATTTTTTCGAGGTAAGTGAAACAGGTTTATTATTTGAAAAAAGATTTGCCAATACCATTCTCTCTTGGAACAGTCCATCAAAGCCTTTGTTAATGAACGTTTCTTTATAAGATATACTACAGCTTTATCTCTTGGAATCTTGTTTACTAATTTTGCTTTTGCCCTTTTTTTTGTTTGTTTCTGTATGGTGAATTAAAAAGTTAAAATTTTGGGAACGGCTGTTGAATGTTTTTTCAGTTTTCAAATTTTATAGTATGCTCTTTCAAACATTGGGATTAATATACCGATTCCTATCCATGAGTTCATAGTGCCACAGCCACTGTTGTATTTTGTCTTAACCCCACTAGGATTTTTTTTTTTTTTTCTGAATGATTTTAGATTTTGTAGTTTTTGTTAATAGCTAGCTTATAGTTGTTCTTATAATTATGTTGTAGAATGAATACAAAAGGGGAGTTAGTGGCTGGCATTTTGATCTCGATTTCGTAAAGGCTCAAGCTTCCCTGGTACATTTATTATCTATCTTATTTCTTGGAACGATTCGAAGAAAATGTAAGTCTAATTATAATATTCTTACCAAATACTTTCCCATGTCTTTCTATCAGATCAAGGATGACGATGACTCTGATAATAGTCATTCAGGGAGCTCAAGTTCTCTATCTGCTTTCGACTTAAATGAAGAGCAATTACAAGTCCAGAATTTAACTGAAATTTCTGATACGGTAGTCTTTCTTTCTTCTTTATTTGAACATATTATAGTATCTAAATTAAGGTTATTTTTCACAGTTTAAATAAATGCATCCGTATAAGCTGAACACATGATGAATATGTTGTCAATGATGATGGTTGACAGAATCAATCTGCTACTTTTCCATCAGAGGAGTCAACTCTTCATAATGACAAGTACGTTGAGTTTTATGCATCTCTTTCACATGCACATAAGCTTAATATAGATAGGAACTTCATATATGCCTACTTATATATTCACTTTTATGTGAACTTTGAGTCTTGACGATGATACATGGACTGACCATTGTTTCCAGCTGTAAAACATGACATTGATAAAAATTATTGCTACAAGTCTCTTAAATTATGTCCAAAAAAATTGAAGAACAGAAAAATTAATGGCACGGACATGATCTGTATGCTATGCTCATACCGAAGTCCTGGTAGCACGGATCTTGATAAATAATCAATAACATAGAGGCTTATAACTCGACTAGTTGTAATTCTCTTTCTTGTGTACATTTCATGAAATTGAGGAATATGACTAGACAAGTTGTAATTCTCTTTCTTGTGTGCATTCCATATTAGAAAGGCTTATGGCTAGAGATGTAATTCTCTTTCTTTTGTACAAGTTGTATAAGGCGCAGCTAGATCTATAACTCATGTAAGGCTTGATTAAGTTTTGATACAATTATATGTTTTTATTTCTCAGAATAAGATGCAATAAATCTGATGGTGAACTTAGCCTTGCTAGTTCAATCCGCGAACAACAAATATCACATAATTCTTTGCCTCATCACGATGACCGCATTGAAAATAATTTGGACAAAAAGTCTGATTTAGAGAGCAAGCGAATAAATTTGGAGGCCATGTACGTGCATTCTCAACAAAGAAGTCAATGTTTGTTGGATATCCCCATTAAAGAGGAACCTATAAATCAACGGATCCAAGGAGATAGGTTTGACATTCAAAATTTGATAAAGTGACCTAATAATTTTCTTTTGTTGGACTGAGTTAGCTTGTTTTGAATTTCGATTACTTTTTTTCAGTAGATATTACCTGGGAGCCATGCTTACTATTTTTTGTTTTATGATTGTCTTGATTTCTTGTCATCTTTTAATTGATTTCAGCATGTACTGCTTTTCATTTTGAAGTCCCATATCTCTGAAATTGAAATATTGCCTTTCTATTTTTGTCATCAATAATCTTTGGATGGACTAGTCATTCTATTGAACTGAGTTTAGATAAGAAATAAACAAGTGAAGTTATGTCGTGAGACTCATTTTACTGCATATTTGTTTTCCTTATCAAAACTGAAATTTTTAAGATTCTTGAAGTAGCAACAAAGTATCTCTACCTAGTTCTGTGTTTGTGTAGAGCTTCAATCAATATAACATTCTAATTGATACTGTGTTCAATTATTTTGTATCTGTAATATATTATGAGCTGTGCCTCAAATGACTTTTCTATTCTTACGTTTAAATCGAATTTCTAGTGATAAGTTGCAAGGTCAACTCCAGAGTAGTTCAAATTGTAATGCAGAAGCAGTTCCACATCCACTAGATGATGTGCTTTGTGATTCTTCTTCTAGAGCAATCAAATCACCAGGCATGTGCTGAATTTTTTAATTCATTTTTCAGAATCTCGACTAAAATGTACAAATTTTAGTCTCGCGATCTTTCAAATTAATCTCTGCTTTTCCATTTGGTCAAATCTATAACAATATAGGAGGTGATGATGAACTTGATGAGAAAGCTAAGGCACCTGTTGTTCAGCAGAAAGGGCGTTTCAAAGTCACATCGGAGAATGTCGCCATAGAGAAGGTGATTTTGATGAACTAGACTTCAGTGTACATTCTCTTGTAAAGTTATTACGTTTTTTTTTTTTTCATCTTTTCTTTCTTATCAAAAGAATTTTTTTTAATTTCAGGTGGTCTCTCCTCCTACATTGAAAAAGTGTAATAGTATGCAGGTTGGTATTTAAGGTTAGCATAGTTGTGAGAGTTTTTATCACGATCGGAATTTCAAAGCCGTGATTTTTAGTAATTTTAAGTTGAGAATAATGATAAATAGTGTTTTACTAAAATTTCAGAAAGAATTGAATACTTGAAACTTAGGTTTTAGTCCTAAAAAATAAGTAAATTTCAAAATTAAATAAATTTGAGAATTACAATATCATCCACTAGTTTTAAATTTTCTAAGAAATCTTTCATTTAAAATTTAGAGAAATTTCTAATTAAATAGTTAGAAACTTTTATTAAATTGTGAAGTTTAATGAATAAAGAATTCAATAATTTTGAAACCTAAGCCCAGAGTTCAAATGATTTATATAAATAATTTTTTTTTAAAAATTTGTAAGTACTCAATTTAATACCAAAATCATCCTCCTACCTTAATAAATATACTACAATTTGCTAAATAAATTTAGCAAAGAAAAGAAAAGATGTTACAGAGTACGAACCAACTAATGAAAATGATTTGAACTGCAAGCACGTACCAAACATGTTTATCAAGCCACTAGAACAATTATCACAAAATAAATTATTATCTGAAAGTGGGAGGAAGTAGGAGGTGAGCACGTGAATGCTCAGTAGAAACTCAATTACCTTTTTGAATAGATGCAATTTTACTAAACTTACATGGTTTATACCTTTTTCCAAACTATATTTATAAACCAAGTTTATAAAATAGTTATTCTCTATATTAATCGTATGTTCAAAATCAAAACTAGAAATTGCAAGATTGTATATATCATAAATCAACCTATCCCATGAGCTCACATCCTCTCATCACGAGCTAAAATAACTCGCACTACATATACTAATTACCCTCTGCCTGATACATATCTTAAAAAACTATAAGGACATCCGTGTGTCTAAGCCTATCGAATCAGAAGGGCAATTGAATGTCTACACCTATCAAATGGAAATAATCAGAAAAATTCCACCTGAATTTACAGGCTCTCACTGAGGACGGTTGTACTAGTCTGCTTACTAAACAACATGATGCCTAAGATATATCTCATGTGTGACCCTATGGTATGTATAACATATAACAAGATATATATAATAACCATGCAAAATATAACTAAACAATGCTTTAAAACTCCACTTGATATTATTCTGGAATTTATTGTATCTTGGGCAGAAAATCCATTGAATCACCCCAAGATGACGATTTTATAAATATGTATAGAAATCATATAGTCCAATTCCAGAATAATCCAATATTTTCCAACATTTCATTAAAATATCATTTTATTCACAATTTTTTATAAATAAATTTTAATGTAATTAAAATCCAACACAGATATAAAAATCAGGTAATTGAACTCCTACCTCAATTGAGTATCCAAAAAGTACTATGGAGCTATGGAGAAAATTTTATGTTATTTGGAAGGTCGGGTGCCATTTTCAAATCTTTGATAGATAGGTTTGAAAACTTGATTTTCAATCAGAGATTTGGATCATGAAACAAACTTCATTATTGAATTCAGAGTAATCAAAAATACTAGGTTAGATATATAGTTTGACCGATTCGAGTTCGAACCGAACTTGGGCCCACGACATGCAAAACGAGAAAATCTGACCCGTCAGATTTCTTTTTTCATGCCTGTCACCAAACATGAAACAAACTTTATTATTGAATTCAGAGTAATCAAAAATACTAGGTTAGATATATAGTTTGACCGATTCGAGTTCGGACCGAACTTGGGCCCACGACATGCAAAACGAGAAAATCTGACCCGTCAGATTTCTTTTTTCATGCCTGTCACCAAACATAGTCAAGATATATATCAAAATCTTTGTTTTCACAAGTACATCACAAATATGAAGTTTATTTTATGATCTAATGGTTAAATTGACAAATTTAAATATAAAACTAAAATAGTTCAAAATTAACAAAAATGACAAAATTCAATTCATGCAATATTGAGTCAAGATATATATACCACGTGAAAGATCGTGACGAGACGAGTTGAATGAGACCAATTTCACGGAGAATGGACACCGTCAGATTTCTTTTTTCATGTCTGCCACCAAACATAGTCAAGATATATATCAAAATCTTTATTTTCAACATCACAAATATGAGGTTTATTTTACGATTTAACAGTCAGATTAACAAATTTAAATACAAAACTAAAAGAGCTCAAAAATGACAAAAATGGTAGAATTCAATCCGGGCAATATTAAGTCAAGATATATATACCACGTGAAAGATCGTGACGAGACGAGTTGAATGAGACCGGTTTCACGGCGAACGGACGCTGGAATCGGCGCCGACGAGCTTCAGAAACCGTGGTATTTTTCGGCGTTTGACGGTGGCTACATGCTCTGATGGCATTGGAATCGGTTGTGAATGGCTCATCTGGACTTGGCCTTTGACATCGGTCAGTGGCACGACTCTATTTGACCTGGAGGAGCTTCATCAGAGGGTTGTTGTTAATTCGGCATTTTGACCAGAATTTTGAGGGAGATCGAGAGAGAGCTAAGAGAGTGAGCTAGGGGGGCACGTGGTACCTATTTAATGAATTAGCCTCAAATTTCAAATTTTTCAAAAAATTTTCAATTTAATTCTTAAAAATTATGAATTAGGCCCAAATTTCATTCTTTTATTTCATTTTAATCCAAGATTCAAAATTTAAATTATATAATTTTATTTTTATTTTTAAATTGTCAAAAGACCAAAATACGCTTAAGAGAATAAGGGGTTTTACAGTTTCCCCCTTAAATTATATGCACTCTCTATATTTTTGGAATTTTGTTATATCTAATTGAAACTAAAGTCCTATTAGTACAATTCTAGCTGTCTCTCTTACTCTCCCTTTTGGCTCTCCAACTCATTTGCTTTTTACCCAAAATAAGAAAGAAAACAGAACAAAGAAATGTAATATTCTTCTATTGAAATGTTTCCTCTCATGTTTTCTTGACATTTGACATGCTCTGTTGCCTATAATACTTCCAGGGCATGTGCTGATTTTAAGCATACTTTTAAATTCCTTGTATTCCTACAGTCTTTGGTTATACTTCTGATCTGCAGTTCTTTTAACTTGTAAATTTGGTTAATGTAGAATGAAGAAGCACAAAGTACTCAAAAGAATGTGCTAATAATTGTCCATTACTAATAAAAAAAATCAAAGAAAAGAGGTGGTAACTATTTCTTTTTCTTGGCCTCTAACACGAACATTGAAGGAAATCCATGAAATTTTATTCGTGATATCTTTAGCTTCAGTTGAGAGTTAATTTGATCACCGCACAATAACACTCACAACGTATTATTATCATCTCACATCTTTATAGTAAAACCCATGCAGAATCTGTTTCAAATAAAATCTATATCATTATGATATGGCTGCACTGCAATGCCAAAAACAGATGGTACAATTCCTCTTACACATCACACACCAGAAAGGGGAGAGAGAGCTATATGAGGTCTTTTCCTTTGCACTAATTCATTAATATTAATCTTTCCGTGATAAACCAGCCAAAAAAAAAAAGCTTTAGCTCTGTTAGGAATATAAAATTTTCTTAGTTGCACTATATTGTGTGTTTTTCCAACTTCAATCAAACACAGGCTTTATTAATCAATGTTTCTGCACTCGACTGGAATTTATGAAAGCTTTTAGTCTATGCATCTATCGTATTGCTGTTTGTATGTAACGGTCACACTATCATATTAGCAATGTTACTTGTTATTTTTCAGATTACTCCTTTTCTTCCGTCAAAATTGTTTTGTGGGCTTCACATACTGTAAAATTTATCATATCCATTTTTAACACAAAATAGTTTACAACTTCATACATAACAATCACCTCATTGGCAAATTGACAAGACCTGATTGAACTTATGAATTGGCTTTTGTTTGAGTAGCGCTTAAAGAAGTAAATTCCAACGCCAAATTTTAAGCATGTAATTGGAAACTACGGTGGTTTGAAGCCAAATAGGAATTCAGTTGATGTGAAATGTGGGGTTCAGTCTCAAAACATAGAATATATATATATGTATATATAGCATAACCAATGTTTTAATTATCATCAGATATACAACCTATTCATATAGGTAGCAAATGCTTTAGTTATCATTTTCCACTGATGTCTCATGCACATGCTATGAGTTATGTAGGTGGTTACCTCGTATCCACAAGTTCATCCACCATCGTCTCTCCCATCACCCTGTAATGCTACTTCATCGAATAATTTTGGTTATTCTCTTTTCTCGTTGTTGTACACTGCTTTGGAGACAAATATAGTTCAGAGGGTATGTTTTAACCCGTGTCAGTTCATGACATTTTAAATGAATTCTTTTGATTAGTCATGTTTCTATTCAACAGGACAGTATCTTGAGTCTGATGAAGCAAGTTGCTGATGGTGAGTTTAAGGGTTCAAATATTCAATCCCCATTCAGTTCACATTAGAATTTATTATATCCGGTCTTCACTTTTTTGCTTCTCTTCTCTCTTGCCAACCATGTAGCTGATGGAGGATGTACATCTAGCAGCATCAAGGAAACAAATTTGGTATGTTACTATATCGTTCATTAATTCACATGCTTACCGGATTAGTTCCATTAGCATTACGTTTCTTAATATACTCCTTGAAAATATATTTTTGGAGTCTACTGATGCACCCTACCCAAGAGATAGTCATTTTTTTGTTCTAAAGGTATCTTAATCTTATGGTGAAATTTCGTAAGTGAATTTTAATGTACTGTCAAGTAGTAGACCCGAACAAATACTGAATGAGGAATCTATGATAGAGCTTAATATAAGGATAACACATTGACAACTGATGCATTCAAAACTTCCAAATGTTTGTGTGCAACAAAACTGGGGGCATACTGGGGCCCAGATTGTTCAGTAAGAAATGAAAACTTGTTTTTAGGATTAACCGAGTTGTAGTTCTATTCAACTAGACAACAAGATGCATATCAATTCTTTGTTCTTAGCTGAGATTATTTTGGTTCTCTACAGTATTCATTTCACATGAAAAAATAAATGATAACCTATAGTTGCGGTTAAATGACTTCATGTTTACCGGCAAGTATTTATAAATAGCCAAAAAAGAAATGTGTTCCTCAGGAATTTGGCTTATATCTTACAAGGACAATGATGAAACTTCCGAGAGATTTAGTTTGCTTCTACCTGTAGTATGAGGAGATTTTTTCTACTTACATGTACTTTGACCCATTTCGAGAACCTGCTGATTTTGAGTTTATTAGATGATCTTAGGGTATGCTATGTCCCTTTAACTGGAGTTCTGTGTCTGTTGTAGCTAGAAGCCGCTTACGAAAGGGAAAAGGAGTTGCTTCAGGAGATAGCTGATTTGAACTGGAGGTACTAAAACGGGTAAAATGCATGCAATAATGATAATCGTATGATCACAAAAAACGTAACAGCTTTTATTGTTTTTGCTATATGTAGGTTCTTCTGTAGCTTAGACGAGCACCAAACTAGTACAACAGAAAACGAAGAGGTTAATAATTCGCATACCAGCTGACGTGTTCCTAAACGTAGGTTCTAGCATATAATTTTAGGTTTGATTACTTTATTGGACCAATGCCTTGTGGATGTAGAACTATTTTTTTCTAATCTTTTCGTAATGAAGCCCCCAGCCTCTGAAAAGATTTAATAATGTCTAAATATATCGTGAAAATATTAGGTTGCTCTTCTAGATAGTTTGTAAGGGAATTTGTGCATAGATTTACAAATGATAGTAAGTTATGCACAAGTTTATAATATACTTTTGATGCTAACTCATTTAGTTGTAAATATGCACGCTTACAATTACATGTACATGAAATCATAGCTCTAATTTTTCTAGCTCTGTTAGTCCTTTTAATTCTAACATATCAAGTTTAATTTCTATTCTAATCACAAGGATGTCTTTGTGGTTGTTGTTGTCAATGAGAACTAGGAGCCAACATAGTCATCAATTTCTGGATCCGCAACCCTAATCTTTGATTAGTTTCTACTTGAATTCATTAATAAAATTAACCATTCATGACTAGAAAAAGTTAAAGTAGTGAAACTACCGCTCGTAAATTGAAAGGTCCCCATTTATACCAAGTTCCTAAGACACTAAATTCTCTACAAGCCCTTATATTTTCCATCTTGAAATGATGATGATATCTAGACCATACCCAAAGGGTAGATATTGGTGATGTCTTAGAGCATGGTAGAAGGCAGTCGCATGAAGAGGAACTGTCTAGTATCTACAATACAAGAGGTGTTGGGGTAACCCATTCATATGTCACTTGTCTATTTTATTATTTTCGCACCCAATCTGCGAAGCTTTTCATTTATCATCTGAGCTTTGTTTTGTTTTTTAAGTATCACGCTTATACTTGGCGTGATTTGAACCTAGAATCAAGATCCAAACTTATACGTAAAAAAAACAAAAATTAAGGCAAGTTTGTAGTCACTTTTTAGTAAAAAGTAATGTTGTGTTTGTTATTAGAGAAAGTAGCCACGATATAGGAATCACTTGTTTGATATTTAAAAAATAATATAGTGCTAAGAATCTCATTTTTTATTTCATTTTCTTAATATCACCTAATATGGCACATGATTTGTCATGTTTCAATTGTTGAAATAATATTTACTATTAATAAATTTAGTAATATTCACTAATTAAATATTGACAAATTACTTCCATATAAGGAAGTATTAGAAAAGTGGGATAATAGATATGATGCAAAGTATTATCTTGAAAAATATAAATAAAAAATTCTGCCAACATGTGAATTTTTTTTTCATATAACACGTGAATTTTTTGAAACTTTATAAATACTTTATGAAATAGAGTAAAGATTGGGATACGAAAATCTTGTACTAGTGATATATCATTATTTTTAGACACTTTTAAATTGTGTTGCCATACTTTACAATAAAAAGTGGTTAAAATGTATACTACATCATTTGAGATAAGTTTTTTATACAAGATTTTGGTGTCTCTATCATTATCCTATAAAAGACATTGGACTGCAAATTCACTTATAAGAAGCACGAAAGCATACTCACTTAATTGTAATAAAGAAAACAAAATAAAATAAATATAACGACAACATTGGTAAACAGATGGATGAATAGCAATATCTCTTATCTATAGAGTAATCAAAAAATAAATATGAGGCCACATACTATAAATAATACAATGGAGTCCAAGGATGCCATGTAAGCTAATGTAATATATTAGAACATTTAGTCATTTTGTCTATGTCTTTTGCCCTATGAATTTTCCTCTTTATTTTTTACTTTGTATTTAAGTTTTATTTAAATGGTAAAAGAGTTCCTTACTATTTTATAAAGAGTTAAATAAAAGCCTTACTATTTTTTTAATTATGCATTTTTAAGTAACTAGTTTTTATGATTAAATAAATGAAAGATTAAATATATAAAAAGAAGTAGCATAACATTTTTTTATATGGTTAAATATATAAAAGGAAACCATAAACAAAACAAAACACAAAAAAGGCATAATATAACAATTAATTTAACTCAAAACTTGATATATTGTTGCATTAGATGTAATTTCTTGTTGCAGTTCTACTATAGTTTTATTTTGGGTACGAAACTACGTCTAGGAAAAAACCTACACCCACTGTCTGTTTGTAATTTTTTTTGTTTTTTAATATATATTTAAACATGTAAAAAAATTACTTACCTATTTTTCGTTTATTCATGCATTTAATCATAAAAAAACTAGCTATTCAGAAATACTCAATAAAAAGCGAAAAATAGTAAGAGATTATTTAATTCCTTAAAAGGTGAAATGACTGCTTGGCACACTAATAATCTTCTAACAATGTTAGTGTTAGAGGGCAAATAAGGAACCCTATTGCAATATAGGTGGCACTACAAAGATAAAATTGGGGGACATATTCTTACTAATAATGACGAAAGATGTGAAATAATTACAAGTGTACAATATTGTAGACAAGTAATATAGTAGTGAGCAAGAATATTATTCACTAGCTATTAAAATTAATTTAACTCAAATTTTATTTGAATAAACAAAAGAGGAAATTTGTGTTGAAATAAAATAAATAATTGAATAAATCAAAACAAAATAAAAGCAATGGTAAATCTATGAGCTAAAGACCTAGAGTTTCTGACTTCACCAAAGTTAATCCTATTTAAACATCCTAGTTTNGTGAATTACTCTAAATTAATTATTCATTTTTCATAAATATTAATAGTTTTAATTAGACAAGCAAATTTCTTATAACTCTGTGAAAATTTTAAACTAGTCAAATTTTGATTAAGATAAGAGAATTCTTAACTACTACACAAGTCACATAGATATCTTATACTTTTAGTCATAAATCAAATTCTAAATCATAAATTGAAATACTCAATGTATATTAGAACAAATATTAATTTCTATTGACTAAAAGAATTTAAATATTCATAACCCTAGGAAAAGAAAATCTAGTTCATAATGGAAAATAAAGAGATCCTAACAATTGGAACAAACATAATTTGAAGTTGTAATTGTCCTCTGAGTTGAGTTGTCTTTCGATTGTTCATTTTCTTTTCTGTGTTGTGCTTTCTTCTCTCTCTTTCTCTCTCTTTTTTTGGTCTAGAAGTTGTGCAAAATAAGCTCCAAAAGTCCCAATTTAAAGATAAGTCACAAAGGGACAAACTTGTAATTTTTTTACAATTTCATGATTCTAAAACTCCTCAACTGGCATTGCATTGCCAAAAACTAGCACTGCAGTGCCCAACCTCTATTATGCTATTCCACATAATTTTATTTCTTTGGTCTTTGGAAGTCCACTAATTTGTTGATTTTCTAATGTTGTAGCTCCAATTTCCATGGTTGCAGATTTTGATTTTTTGATAAAAAGACTTCTAAGTCTTTAGATAATATCTTCAACTCCTAAATTTCAATCTGAGAATAAAAGCACAAGAAAAACTAATTAAAATCTAAAAAACGAACAAATTATGATGTTCAAAATACTCAATTAATGAGCATAAATTCATTTGTCAAATACCCCAAGACTTAACTTTTTGCTAGTCGTTGAGTAAAGAAAGAAACAAAAATCTAAACAAAAATTCTAGATGCCTAACTGTAATCTAGCTTGATTTTCAAAAGTTGCCTTAGAGATTTAACATAGTATAAAACTCAAAGAGAAACACTGAAATTATAAATGTCTAGAATTTTAATTCAAATACAACTTGATTTCACTACAGATTTGCTAAGTGTACATGTATATATAAACAATTACATTCAATCATTTGGAATTCGGTTAAGTTTGTACAAATAATTAAATTATAATAAATCTCTAGATAAAAATGTATAAACTTTATAAGCCTACTTTTTATACCACTCTCTATTAATGAAGACCAATATTATGCAAAAGATCATTCGCACTCTATTAGGTTTGTAATGTATAGCTAAGTTAACAGTAGGATAATAGATATTTTTGTAGCTCAATTCATCCCAGGTATATAACTTATTCTAGTATGCTTCTAGAGCTTTACCTTTAATGCTCCAAGTAACAATCTAAACTTATTTTTAACCCTTTTCTTCACTCAATTCATTCCCTCTCTCTCTTCTTCTTCTTTTCTATTTTTTTTCTTTTTCATTGAACTACGATACCCCAAAACTTATAAGTTTTTCCTAAGTCTTTCTTTTTTATAGCACAAGGTCACAGTACTTCTTTTTTCAATGCCCTAAAAGGATTTTTCTCAACAACACTCTTCCTCTAATATTGTTTCATAACTCAAAATGCATTCAAAAAGAATCGCATGTACTCATGGTATAAGATAAAATATTAGAATTTGTTTAAAATCTAGGCTAAAATTATGGGTGTCAAAGAAAATATCAAATATAGGCTCAATAGAGTATACTAGAGATATACAAGTATAAAAGATAGGCTTGAAAAGCTCAAATGATCCAAAGAAAATCTAAATCATATTTCTAATGCAATGTAGTCTAGGATTTCATATTAAGTTTAATCAAATATGTTCAAGAGTTTGTTGAGATTTTATGGAATTAACTTAATCGACATAAACTTTCTCTAAGTAAGCAAAGCAACTAACTGCTACTAGTTATGTGCTCAAAATATTAATTGAATCATAAACAAAACCAAACTAATACAGAATTAAGCCTATAGATAAAAACAATATTCATCATTTTTTTAAGAATCTCATTTAGTTAAATTAAGTTCTTATCATTGTTGTTTGATCATTAAACTACACTATAAAAATAAAAGAAAAGAATTTTTTTTTTCAATTTTTCTTAAAAATTTTAACAACTCACCTTAAACTTAAAATTAACATTATCTCCAATATTAAAAATAAAAGAGAAGATAAAGAAAACTCCCTTAGATTTTTGCACAAAAATGGAAGCTTCTCATCGAGTTCATTACAATCCATAATAAAGACCCTCAAACTTGTGCAAAAGCTTGAGGCATAGATAATAATTAAAATAAAAACCTAATAACAACAAAAAATTAAAATGAAATTTGAAATAAAGAAAAAAAATAAAATCATGAGTTGCTTCACAAGAATCACTTAATTTTAAATTCATCAGCCAGATTCTTCAACAGTATATTCAGTAAAGTTCATAGATAGATGGAAGCAGTCTAGGAAGATCATTCCCATAATTCTCAAGTTTTAATGTCCTCTATTGCAAGTAAGATGGTGCTGCTTCTAAGTGATGACTATACTCTATGATTGATGCTCTTCCTACTATGGTAGACTTGAATAACATAAACTTCCAAAAAGTCATGTTGCCTATATAAAACTCAAGGATCATGAAGTATTGGTGTCACTACAAGAAAAAAAGGACTATAGCATCGACCTCTATAGCGGCGGCTACAGACATATATCTATAGCGATGATACTGAGTATGTCATTGCTATTAGAGGTCAACTATGAAAGTTTGACCAAAATTACTAGTCGTCGCTAAGAGAAAAACCTTAATGACAACAATCGCTAGAGAATATACAGTAACTTACTTGTAGGAAAATCGGCACCTATAGTGTGGCCGCTATAGATAAACCCGACAATTTGGGCGAGTAAACAATGACTATCGAAATTTTACTTGGAAAAAATTAAAAATAAAATAGTGTCGTTAAGATTTATAGCATCGACTTGTATGTTTTATAGCGACAACATCACTGCAATAGGTCCTGTAAAATAAAACCCCACAGATCATCTTCTTCATCATTTTCTTCTCTTTCACACACATCTCTATCTCTCCTACCCGCCAGCTGATCGCCTCCACCTTCTCTCTCTATCTCTCTAGTAATGTTCTATCTATCTATCTATCTCTCTCTCTCTCTCTCTCTCTCTCTCTATTTCTCTCACTTTTTCTCTCTAACTCTCTCTCTCTCTCTCATGGTAAAGCCCTTTTCGCTATCCCTGTAGGCGCCACTACTATCCTCGTAGGCGCCACTGCCATCCCACTCTACTATCTTGCCGGTTAGTTTTTTGTTTTTTTTTGTTTTAATATTTATTTAGATTGTTAAAAATTAGAATTAGAGTGTATTATTATTAAATTTACATATTTGTTAATAATAGGTTAGTTTTGTATATTAGTTAAAAATAATGAGTTTGTATATTAGTTAAAAATAATAAGGTTAGATTATAATTAAAATGTGGTTATATTTATATATTAGTTAAAAATATTAGATTAGTTTATATTATTTAAATTGTATAACATGCTTTCGTTATATTTAATTTGTGATATAGTTAGATAATGTAGGATTATTTTGGATTTATAATATGGTGAACTCATTTTACTTTTATAAATATTGTGAGATTTATTTGGATTTATCATATTATTTTTTTAGATTATGTTGGTTTGTATTAAAATTGAATATGTGAGACTAGTATTTATGTGGAAATTATAAGGAAAAATTATATTTTTTTGTTTATGTTGTGCATTTTAATTCCGATTCATGTTAGATTACATTAGAAATATTTAAACTAGATTAGTATGAATGTTAGATTAATGATAAATGATGAAATTATGTTAGAATAAATTTTGTAAATTAATTAAAATATGATCTAATAATTAAAAATATGATTAAAATTAATAAATGATAATGGGAATAATTAAACATATTAACAATTTTAATAATTTAATTCAATGAGATTAAATAAAATAATACACAAAATAAATAAAAGGTAATAATCACTATTTAACACTTGTAGAAAATAAATTTTACATTTAATTATGAATTAAATAATTAGTACAAGGTAATAAAATTAATTAATAACTTTTACATTATAGTAATTTTTTAATAATTAGTTAAAGTTAGTAAAAGAAGTAAATTAAATGAAAGTGGTAATTAATATTTGATAATTAGGACTTGAGTATAAGGTAATAATAAATAAAAAGAAATTAAAGAATAAGATTAATTATATAATTAAATTAAAATATTCTAAAAAATATGCCTATAATCAATAAAAAAACCCCAAAATGCCTGAAATATCCCTATAAACATCAAAAAACTCGTATAACTACTAAAATACCTGAAATACCCCTTCAATCACATTAAAACCCTTATAGTCACTAAAATACCCCTTTAACTAAATAAATTTTGAAAATACCCTTAGGTTCAATTTAAAACCCTAAAATAGTCCTTTAATTCAGAAAACTACCCAAAATGCCCTAAAATAAGAAAATACAAAAGACCTCCATAGATACTAAAATACCCCTAACATTTTCTCAGATACCCAAAATACCTCTATACCGAATAAAATATCCAAAATACCCCAATAAACTACCCCCAAGTTTATAATAATACATGAAAATGGTTATTACACATAAAGTAGTTTGGGATGTTCTTGATCATCACAGTTAGAGTTATACAACTGTGATGATCAGGGTACAAGCCAATTCATATGTGGAGTGAGCTATTGGGTAGATAAAAATATGAAGGTTAAGAAGGTACTTCACAAAGTATTACAGAATTTCCCATTGACACTACCGTTAAAGTAGTTATACGGGTCAAGGCAAACAACAACAAATATGAGGTGGCACTATTTAGGTCGATCTAATAAGGAAGTAGTGTTAAGATATCCAGTTGATAGGGAAACATGAAATGAGTTTGATCATAGATATCCTGAATTTGTCAAAGAACTAAGGAATATACGATTGGGTTTGGCAATCGATGGATTCAATCCATTTGGCAACAAGAGTATGTCTTTCAATATGTGACCAATGATATTAACGACTTATAACTTACCATTGTGGCTATGCATAAAAGAGTGTTATTTCAAGATATTGCTGTTAATTCCTGGTTCTCAATCTCTATGAAAAGACGTGGATATTTTTCTGAGGCCGTTGATTGAGGAGTTGAAATAGTAATAGGTTATCGGGGTAGATACTCGAGATGCCACTAGTAATAGCACCTTCAAAATACGAACTGCACTTTTGTGGATTGTTAATAATTTCCTGGCCCGTAATAGTTTATCTAGTTGAAATGGTCAAGGTTACAAAGCTTATCCAACTTGTAACAAAGACACCTCTACATTGAGATTGAAGACCAAGACTTGTTGTGTAGTTCACAAACATTTCCTACTGACTAATGATTTAATGAGAAGAAGTAACGAATTTGATAGCAAATTGAAGAGAAGAAACCTACCTCGATGTTTCGGTAATAAAGATATTTTAAAACAACTAAGAAAGTTGCTGCATATATTACCAGGTAAATATCTAAGTTATGAAGGAGTTAAGTAGAAACGTGACAAATACGAACTAAACTCAAGAACGAAAAGTATCGTTATGAGCTAGATTATCGGTTATCATTATCTTTAAGACACAACCTTGATGTTCTGTCTATTAAGATAAATGTGTGTAATAGTGTTCTTTGCATAATGTTGGGAATTGAAGACAAATCAAAAGACACGATTAATAAATGATGTGAATAGTCTTGACCTTCCTCGTACTCGTCGTTTTATTCCTCTAAACACGTCTCAGGAGATTTGGAATAAGTGTACAGATTATTTCAGCTCTAAGGAGTCATGGATTAGTATTTTATTTAATTACTCTTTTACTACATTAATTTTATAACTATTATATTATTAACTTGTTGAAGTATGTCTAAGAAGAATATTAGTAATAAGGGATAAAAGAAATATGTCAGTAGGCAATGGCCAAAGTCTACTATCGCATATATATGATTTAGTAATCTTCTTATAACTTGTTACTTACTTTTATTTATTCACTTATCTAATTCAATGCACAGTGAAATCCTAAGATGGGACAGTTGCAATCGATCGTAAAGAATGACTGACAGAGGTATATGGATCCTATGACTAGCAGATGGCCTTTTAAGGAGGTTGTAAAAAATTGTGTAAGTAACTTATAAATTATTTGTACTCACTGATTGTCTACTAATTTTATTCTTTTTACTAACTTTTTTCTAACTATTTTTTAGCATAAGATGGTTGAGATTCGTACCACTCAGTTGCAGTTTCAGGTATCTTCATTTGTCTTTGGTTCTTCGACATAGTTTGTACCACCTCATATTGATGAGACATTGATTATTGACGAGGTGCTTGGTATTAGGAGAAGGTATAAGAGAGGAGTTGGTCCGATGCTCAAGGGAGCTTTTAACACTTCTTCTACAATAGCTTTTCTATGACGGGATCCTCTTATGCCCAACTTTGAGTTGTGAGAATTTTTCAACCAAACACTGAGTTATTTGGCGGCTGCCTACCAGCGTGAAGTGGTTCACTTAGCACAGCATGATGCAAAGACAGAGTACGTCAGCAGACAATCGTATTACATGTCTAGCGCATTAGCGAAATTGGTTCTGGGATTTCATATGTCTATTTAACCGCTTGCTACTCCTAATATTCCTCCGATGCTGTCACCACCTACATTGCCTCTAAGATTCTAACCTAAACCCCCTCTCCTAACTTTTGACACTCAAGATAATGCAAATCAAGATGAGACCAACTTGGGCAGCTAGCTAGCTAGCTACATAGATGGTTCAATTTTTTTTATTGAATACTTTTATTAAATTTTTATTTTATGTGTATTTTGATTATAGAATTATTTTAAATTTTATTTTAATTTAAAACTTTTTAATTATATTTTATGTTTCAAATGTTTTCTATTTATTTCTATTTTTATTTTTTATAATTTTATTTCTAATCTTAATAATTTAATTATTTTAAAAAATTAAAATATCTATAGTGACGACTATTGCTATTTGGTCGTGACTATAAGTTTTTGAATTTAAATAGTGACAGCTAATGGCGTCGCTATAACTATATTTAAATATATACTTCTTTTAAAAAAAAATATATCTCATCGCTATAGTCGTAATGACAACCAACATCGTTATTTTTTAGCCATCGTTTGACGACATTGTAGCGAAGTCTACTATTCTGTCAACAAAATTTATTGTCGTTATAGAGGTATTATACCGATAAAGCTATACTGAAAACTTCTTAACGACGACAACGTCGTTGCTATAGATCTATTATGGTAGCATTTTGTCCTATAGAGATGACAGTTAGGCCTGTTTCCTATAGTCTATGTCTAGACTGAGTGAATTATATAGTTTTCTTTTTTGCATGTGTAAGGGTTTTTGGTGTGAGTTATTTGTGTGAGCCATTCTTGTTCATAGAGTGGTAGCTCTTAGAAATCTTTGTAATTGAGATTAATTACGTTCATAGGAAGAAGAACTAGGAGAATATAGGTTCTAGAATGCATAAGAGATTCTATGTTAGTCGAACTAAAGATATGCCGACGCAGATAAGATTCACTATTACAAATTTGCCTTTAAAAGACAGGGGCGAGAGGAGTAAAGATGATGTTTTTGAAGAAAAATGTCGTCTAAAAAAATGGAGGCGACATTTTGTAGTACTAAAGCACTATAGATGACGGGTATTGGAGAAAATCGTCGTCTATTCTCCTCTTTTCTGGAAAAAAAAATTCAAAAATATTTCAAGATAAAAGCGCTTTTGAAAACGCCCATTATTATTAAAAAAAGTTTGTTGACTATAGATGACAATTTTAAACTGTCATTTATTAGCCTTTTGTTTTTTAATTTTTCAAAATTATTTCAAGATACTTGAAAACGTGCATTTTGTTGACTATAGACGGCAGTTTTTGATAATACCTGTCGTCTACTCTTCGTAAACTTTTTGAAAATACGTCTCTTTGCGCCTTAAGTGAAATGTGCATTTCACCCGAAATTTTGGCCAGAATAGATGACGAGTTCAGAATAAACGACAGATTCGAGGAACCCATCGCCTATTCTGTTATTCTTTTAGGACTCGAAACTGAACCGGCCTGTGGTGAACCGTCCCCAGTTCACTTTAAGCAGTTCTCTTTTCTCCTCTTCACCTTATTCTCATCATTTCACATGATTTTCCACTATCTAATTCTAATTTTTTGGCCTATTCTAGATTTTGGAAGATATGGATTCGATTGGGTTCTCTATTCTCGTAAGTGAGTTTTTTGTATATAAAGTTTCTTATTTTTAATTTATTTGTATATAATTTTAATTCTTATTGGTTATATACATTTTCAAATTTATATTTTTCCTTAATGTGTATGATTTTTGACCTTGAAATCATTTTGAAGCTAGTTTAATCCAAGAGCTACCTTGATATTCTACCTTAATGTGGGAGCTAGTTTTTGTGAAATTTGGTAATTTTCTTCTAATCCTTTGAGAGTTATAAACTATATTTCACTTTGATTTAGGGCTTGGTAATTTGAAAATTTAGTTTTATATGTCTTTTTCCATTTAGTTTGGTCAATTGAAGTTTATGCATACTATGTATTTGAAAAAATGTCTTAGAGAATGTTAATAGAGTAAACACAATTTTTGATCATGTTTGGCACAAAGTAATGAGAATTAAGTTATCAAAATGTCATTAGAGTATAAAACTTGATATGTATATATGTTTAAATCAAAAATTCAAAACTTATAGGATAGATATTCATAGATCATGACAATATTTTCTTAAACTTTTAAAGAGAAAGTATATGAGAAATGAGTTAATTTTTCAACTATTCCATATAGATTTGTAAATTATATAATGACTTGATTGTGCTTGATGATATGAAACTTAAATTTTATGTATCTTTGTGAATGAGCTTGGTCATTTCAAGCTTAATGTCATGATCTTAACCTTAAACTAGACAATTGCGCGATACTTAGTACGGTCTATTGTACTAAATTAGCCTACCAATGCTCAAGAAAGAGACTTAGAGTAAGCTGTAAGACAAAGTGGCAAAGAATAAGAAAGTATGAGTGAATAAAAGATTTGTATTACTCTTACAATGCTTACAACTCTTACAAATGGGATTTGTATACAAATGAACCCAAGGAGTCCTTTATATAGACAAAGTCTAAATTAAATAAGGACTATGATTGTGCTAAGTGACATGATCTTACAAAAGGATCTAGAATCTTCCCAAATAAAATAGTAATACCTACAAAGATATTTACAAAAAGAAATCTAGAACAAGTATGGTTTAGATCCTTGTAAGAGATTCACCAATCATCTTAGCTCTTCAAGTCATTCTAGGAGTTTCTAGGACTATCCCAACCGATCTAGTACTATCTGACCTTGTCTAGAGCATTCTAAGACTTAGTAACGCCCACTAGAGTCTTCTAGCATGGTCAAGACATCTCTTGATCATTCTAGAAGTGTCCACTACGTTCTAGGAAATTCTCTTATTCTCTTGAGTGAGTAGTATATATAGAGGATCTTAGGGCAATGGGATAGTAATATTTGAATTTTAGGGACTCAAATGAGCGGGGTGTAACACCCTCCCCCTCTCAAGTTCGCGATGTACCTATTGCGTCATCAACTTTAAACCGCTCGATATGGTCTTTGAATTACCACAAGGTATCCTCATGCTCCTAGCTAGTCTTGGCCTCAAGCAAATTCTTCTATTTCACTAGTTATTCTCGATAATTAGGTACACCATGTTAGCGAATCAAATGATTGACTAGAATACACTATACCTCTTTATCAAAAGAGGTTATCACCGCAATAAGAGTCTTTTTGGACTCGCCTTTTAAAGAATCTTTCTCATCTCCATGGTAGGATTTTAGCATACTAACATGAAAGACAGGGAAGATTTTTAACTTGGTGGAGAGTTAAAGTTTATAAGAGACCTTACCCACACATTTGAGCACCGGAAATGGACCTTCATACTTGTGCACCAAACCTTTATGCACCTTTCTTAAAGTTTTGAATTGTTGGGGTAGCAGTTTGATAAGGACTAAATCCCTCTCTTGGTACTTAATGTGCCTCCTCCTTTTATTAGCCCACTTCTTCATTCTTTTAGAAGTTTTGTTCATGTAGACCCTAGCCAACTCCACTTGCGCATGCCACACCTTAGCAAACTTGAATGTTGAAGGACTCTTTCCACCATAACTTATCACTAAGGTATATGGAGTCATACGTTGTTGATCATGACTATCTCAAAGGGACTCTTACCTATAGACTCACTCCTCTGGAGGTGAGAGGAGAATTAGGCTATATCAAGTAATTTTGTCGAATCTTTTTGGTTGGCAGTCATAAAGTGCCTTAGGTATAACTCCAGCAAGGTGTTCACCATCTCCATTTAGCCATCGCTTTGGGGTTGAAAGCTAGTAGAAAAGTTCAAATTCGAACCCATCAACTTGAACGATTCTGTCCAAAAACTTCTAGTGAATCGAGGATCACGATCACTTACAATATTTGACGGGACTCCCCAAAGCTTTACAACATACTTCATAAAGAGCTGCACAGTCTGGCCAATAGGGCAATCAGGTGAAGCAAATAAAATGTGGCATACTTGCTGAAGTGATCATCCACCACTATAATGCTGCCAAAGCCCTCCGACTTAGGCAGGCTAGTGATAAAATCTATAGAGACGCTTTCTCATGGCCTTTCAGGAATAGGGAGAGATTCCAACAATCTGCTCTTATTTGTTGCTCCACCTTATCTTATTGGCACACAAGACAAGTTCCTACATAGGCCTCAACATCATCTCTATACTAACGCCAATAGTAGATTGCTCTGATAAAAGTAAGAGTGCGTTTTTGACCTAGGTGACCTGCCCATAAAGAATCATGGCACTCTTTTATAAGCTCTTTTCTTAAGTGTCCTCACTTAGGTATATAGAGTCGATTACTTTTGGTGTAGAAAAGTCTATTGCTTAACCAAAAGTGTTTCGCATTTCCTTCCATCATTAAAGGTAGCAAGCTCTTTGCAAGAACATCATGTTCTAGTTCTTCCTTGATTTTCTCCATCAAGGTGTTATTAGGCCTGCTTAACGTGGCCAGCTCTGCCTTTCTACTTAGAGTATTCGCCACTACCTTAGACTTTCCGGGCTTATATTCAAGCTTATAGCTGAATTCTGCCAAGAAGTCTTACTACTTAGCTTGCTAGGGACTCAACTTCTTCTGAGTTTGAAAGTTGCTTGTGGCTACGTTATCGGTCATGATCGTAAAGTGAGTATCCAACAAGTAGTGTCGCCATACCCTTAGGTAATAGATGATGACAGTCATATCTTTTTCTTGCACCATATAGCATCTCTCGGTGTTCTTAAGCTTGCAGCTTTTGTAAGTGACAGGATACCCTTTTTGCATTACTACACTATTATAACAAAGTCGGACGCATCCGTGTTGATATCATATACCTTAGAGTAGTCAAGCAAGCTAAGAACAGGCTCTTCGCTTACCGCCCTCTTGAAGTCTTCGAATGAGGTTTGACACTCAGGTGTCTACTCCTAAGACTTGTTCTTCTTAAGTAGGGTAGTAAGTGGAGCTATTCTCGCTGAGTACGACTTGATAAACCATTTGTAGTAGTTCATAAGTCTGAGAAAAGATCTCAAATCTGGCATCTTACTGGGAGGTTCTCACTCTTGGATGGCTTGCACCTTGGTCTCATCCATCATAAGCTTACCATCCCTTATGTTATGCTCTAGGAACATCACTTCCTCTTGGACGAAACAACATTTTTCCTTCATGATGAATAGTTAGTTCTCCCTTAAGAACTCGAACACCTTTCTCACATATTCTAAGTGCTCTTCCATGGTCTTGTTATAGATGACTATGTCATCAAGATAGAGCACTATGAACTGATCGAGGTAGGGATAGAATAACTTATTCATAATGGCACAAAAGGTAGCAAGTGTATTGGTAAGTTCAAATTGCATGACTAAGAACTCATAAGCACTATACCTTATCTTGTTTGTAGTCTGAGGCTCATCTCCTTATGCTATACATACTTGGTAGTACTCCAAACACAGATCAAGCTTCGAGAAGTATCTAGCATTCCCAAGTTGATCAAATAAGTCAGCAATAAGTGAGATAGGGTACTTGTTCTTCACTATTACCTTATTAAGAGCCCAGTAATCAATGCACATCTTTAGTGAGCCATCTTTCTTCTTCTGGAACAACACTGGGCATTGAAAGGAGCTTTGGAGGGCCTGATGAAACCCACATCAAGCAACTCCTTAAGTTGTTTCCAGAGTTCCGCTAGCTCTGGAGAGGCTATTCGATAGAGACTTATTGCCATTGGGCTCGTGCTTGGCTTAAGCTCAATTTCATGATCTACCTCGCTCCTAGATGGAAGTTTTTTGGGCAGGGCATCGGGCATCACATCTTGGAATTTATCCAAGACAACTTACACCTCTATTGGCAAGTTACTTTGAGGTTCTAACTCTTCATCATCGTGCTCCTTAAGGATGGCCAAGTAACTCTCCTCCTCCCTTCTCAAACTCTTCTTGAATTGAAGTACAAAAAGTACTTTGTTTTTCGCTTTCGTGGACCATTTTGTTGGTACCACACAAACTTTTTCACCATCTATGATACACATAGAGTTGACAAAGGAATAGAGAATGCCCACATTGAATCAAGGAATTCTAAACTAAGTACCACCGCAAAGTCATCCATTGGCACTATTGACAAATCAAGCTGGCCAGCCCATGCACTCAAGTTAGCCTTAACACCATGAGCAACTCCATGGGTGAGGCATGCTACTAAGTTTACCGTCTTGAGGGAGCCTTCTCCATTAGTTACTAACAAGCCCAACCGTTTAGCTTCCTCAACAGAGATGAAATTGTGGGATGTGCCTGTGTCAACCAAGGCTTTGACTGCCTTGCCATTGATTGTTGCATCCACAAAAAATAAGTCTTTAGCTTGTGACCTAGGCATAGATTGCAAGGTATTGAGAAGTCATAAGGAACCAAAACGTACACTATCATCTTCTCTATCACCTCCTTCTTGGCTTGGCTTGGAGGTGATTAAGGATTTGAAAGCTTTCTTTTTAGGGCACTCGTGTAGTCAATGTGGGCTATCACAAAGGAAGCACTAGACTTTTGGCTTGAAAAAGTCATGATCTTCTTTCTCCTTGCCTCTGTTCTTGTGCTTATAGGAGGAACTATCTTTGTTATATTTTCCTCCCTTTGTTTGCTCTCCCCTACTCTTTACTCTACCACCTTTCTTGTCTTTGGCCTTAGAAGAGTCCTTGTTTGTAGAGTAATCAATAAGGCTCTTAGCTACAACAATTGCATCGGCCAACTCTTGGACACCATGGCGTTTGAGATCTAACTGGGCCCAATTTTAAAGCCCATCCATGAAGAAGAATAGGGCATCTTTGTCTGAAGTGTCAAGGACTTTGAGCAAGAGTGTAGTAAATTATTTCACATAGTCTCTACAACTACTAGATTGCTTGAGGCGGTGAAGGCAACTTCTCATCTCCTCTTTGGCATTCTTAGGGAAGAATTGTCTCTTTGACTCTCTCTTGAAGTCATCAAAGATGGCTATGGTGTATATCCCTCGGTGCATCTCCTTGTGTCTCTGCCTCTACCATAGCATAGTGGTATCGATTATATACAAGGCAATATTACGAATTTTATCGGTGTTGTTCGTTACATTAGCGACCTCGAAGTATTGCTCGAGCCTCCATAAGAAGTTCTCAACTTTCTGAGTAGTTCGAGTACCATTGAAGGTCTTTGGTTTAGGTACCTCGACCTTCCTTGCCTTAATGGTTGTGATAGTGGTCACCCCCATGGCCACCGCTCGCTTGCACAAAGCAAAATCACCACCCATCTCATCTACTCTAAGTAAAACATTAGTGAGTTTTCTTTGGAAGAGAGCTTATACCTTGGCAATCTCTAAATGAAGGGACTCAATCTCGCACCTTAAGTCAGCCTCTAGCCCATCAAGCGCATCTTTGATGCCGCTATGGATCTCTGCATCCTCAGTTTCCAAACTATTGCAACGACCATCTAGATTGTCTACTCGCTCACCCAACAAGTATAACTTAGACTCTAGTCAGGACACTCTAGCTTCTAAGCTAGTCACTATATCTCTCGACTTACCACAGGTTGCACCTTTCTTCCCTTCATCACGCCTATGTTTGGAAGCACTAACTTCGACTGGGTGAGAATTGCAACCATGGTCTTCATATAGAGACAATGGAACCACCAAAAAACAAGCAACCTAAGCTCTGATACCATGCTGTTACAATCTTAGCCTTAAACTAGACAATCGTGCAGCACTTATTATGATTCATTGCACTAAGTTAGCCTACCGATACTCAAGAAAGAGATTTAGAGTAAGTTGTGAGACAAAGTGACAAAGAATAAAAGAATATAAGTGAATGAAATCTTTGTATTACTTATAGAATGCTTACAACTCTAACAAATGGGACTTGTGTACAAATGAATCTAAAGGGTCCTTTATATTGGCAAAGCCTAAACCAACAAAGGGCTATGATCGTGCCAAGTGGCACGATCTTACAAAAATGCCTAGAATCTTCCCCAATAAAATAGTAATATCTACAAAGATATTTACAAGAAGAAATCTAGAATAAGCATGACCTAGATCCTTCTAGGAGATTTACTCACCATCCTAATCTTTCTAAGTCATTCTAGGAGCTTCTAGGACCATATCAACCCATCTAGCATTATTCGGCCTTGTCTAGAGCCTTCTAAGACTTAGTAACGCCAACTAGAGTCTTCTTACATGGCTAAATTCTCTCTTAATTATTCTAGAAATGTCCACTATGTTCTACGACCTTTCCCTATCCTCTTGGGTGAGTAGTATATATAGAGGATCTTAGGGCCATAGGGTAACAATATTTAGATTTTAGGGAGTCAAATAAGCAGGGCGTAATATTAAGCTTGTATAGGGCATGTTATGAATACCATGTGTATGATAAAATATCTTAGAGAATGTGAATAGAGTAAAAACAATATTTGGTGCATGTTTGAGGCAAAATAATGATACATAACTTATCTAAATGTCATTAAAGTTATAAAACTTGATACTTATATGTCAAAATTAAAAATTAAAAACTTATAGGATAAGGATATCATAGCTCATGAACATTTTAGCCTTAAATTTTAAAGAGAAAGTATATGAGAAATTAGTTCTATTATTTCTTATAGGTTTATAAATTATATAGTGACTTGATTATGCCTTTGAAATTTGAGTTTTATGTATCTTTGTAAAGTAGCTTGGTTGGGTTGTTCTACTTCCATGGGTGAGCTATTTTTTTTTTAATATAAATTCTCATACTTTTAGAATCTTTATGTATGATTTGATTATTATGGGTTGTATATATTTTCAAATTGTGTTTTTACTCAATATATAGGTTACTGAGGATTTTTTACCTTGATTTTGTTTGGATTTGCCTTTAATCCAGGAGCTAACTTTTGTGAAATTAGGTTTTTTTTCTTCAAATCCTTTGAGAAATGTGAACTATATTATTATATGATTGGGCTTGGTAATTTGAAGATTAGGTGTTTTCTATCTTTTCTAATTTGGGTTGGTCAATTGAAGCTTATGCAAATTAGGTATTTGACAAAATACCTAGGATAATATTAATAGAGTAAAATCTTTTTTTGGTATATGTTTGACACAGAGTAATGATACTTAACTTATTAAAATATTATTGGAGTTATAAAACTTGATACTATATGTCAAAATTAAAAATACAAAACTTATAGGATAAGGATATCATAGCTCGTGGACATTTTCTCTTTAACTTTTAAAGAGAAAATATATGAGAAATTAGTTATATTATCTCTTACAGGTTTGTGAATTATATAATGACTTGATTGTACTTTTAAAACTTGAGTTTTATGTATCTTTGTAAAAGAGCTTAGTTCCTATCTGATAATGGCCGAAAGTGGTTGAAATTATGATGAGGACAGACTCACTTGAGTGAGCTTGTCTTAAAAAGAGAGAAAATAAAGATTTGCTTAATATGATTATAGAAGCTTATAAGTTTTCAATAGGCCATGTACATTCTAAACTTTTGATTAGAGGAGAGCGTAAGGGAGAGAGTCATATTCCAAACTTTTAATTATATTAATCAAAAACTCTACTTAAGAGAAGTTGCATGAAGTTCATCCTCCTAATGTGTTAATATGGATATACTTTGAAAGATATTACAAGGTTTATTGCCATTTAATTGAATCACAGATGTTTGCAACTCGTGAGAAAAACAGAAAAATTAAGCAAATTTAAAAAAAAAAAATGCTATAGATGACGATTTTCTGGCAAAACCATCATCTATAGTCATCTCTGTCAATACTTATAAACAATGGTTTACTGGAAAAATCGTTGTCTATAACCCTATAAATCGTCGTCTACAACCCGTCGTCTTTTGTATGGAAGAAAAAATCACACTAGCATATACAACGGTTTTGTAAATATCGTCTTTACCTTTAGATCAGGGTTTAAAACCGTGATTTAAGGGGATATTTTGTAGTAGTGATTGATCTAGCATTTGAAGGGAATTCAAGAGAGTGGAATCAAAAAGCTGAGTGGAGCTCGTCGAATGTACGAATAATAGAGAAAATATTTCTTTGAATAAGTTAATTAGTATTTATACTTTAAAAATTATTACTAATACGTTTTATTCTTTAGACGTGGTCCTATGGAATAGGATTACCGAATCACAAAAAAAATCTCATGTATCATTTTCCTTCTTGTTCTTATTATCAATTGTAGTGTTTGTTTTATTGAAATTAACTTTCAACAAACCACTGTTGCAATAGCGGCAACGCATCGCTGTTGCAATATCAAAAGTTATCAGATTTGTCTTAATTGATTACTTGGTAAATCCGAGTAAATTAATTAAAAGTTGGTATTCGTACGAACTTGGATCTTTCAATTCTCCTAGTCCAGAGCATCTTTTCAAGTAAAACATGAGCCAGTGGTGATCATTAACCCTAATCAACAAATTATGTAAATTCTTCTCTATAATAATTATGTCAATTATTTAGACTTTAAAGTTCATTTCTTTTCGCTACATTATTTCCTTGTTGACGACATATTGAAGAAGGGAGGTTATAGTGCGTAGGTTTGAAATTTGGAGAATATCCACTTTGGGATGGGGTAATAATGCATAAAGCTAAAATAAAAAAGCTCTATAATTTTGTATTATTGGTCTTAAATAGTATGTCTAGCTTGCTACTTGTGGCCATGTGACCGAGGCTTACGCTGTAAATAGATGCCCGTGCAATTAGCTCATCCATAAGAAAATATATCCTTCCAGCAAAATCATAGTAGTATAATGTACACAAAAAATGTTGATGGTCAAACTGACTCAAGCTACGGGCATGGATCCGGTTTGGTTCCGGTGTTGAGTCCCTCAAAACTGCTGCCGCGGCTGCCGTCTCAAAAGTAGAATCTGCTGTTGAGAGGGTTGCAAGTCCATTCACCGGATCGAAATTGACTAGCACTAGCCAAGGAACCGGGTCAAATTCTATATCGCCTTATGGCGATGGATCTGGGTATGGTTCGGGCTCCGTTGATGGTTTGAATTCTACTACGCAATAAAAATTTGGGGTAGAAAATCCACCAGTCGGTTATCTATATCATATGATGCATGCATCAGTAATAGTCACTTTATAACTACTAAATAAAATCCATGTTTTTTAGAAAGAAGAATTTGCATGCTGAGTATTCCTACGTTTCAGTCTTATAAATGTTATATGTTGGCAGTTGGCACTAAAAGTCCAGTACAATAAAGCAAACTCCCATGTATTCTGCAAAGTTTGTACGAGTCTTATAATATTTATGGTATTTATAAAATTTTCTGATTGGGTTTTTAATCTTATTGCTTTCATTCCTTTATTTAATAACGCTTTCTTTTTAGTACGATATATAAAGCATAATTGCATTAGAACAGAAAAATGTTTCTCTTAATGCATGTATGCGTTGACTAATAGCATATAGTGATGTCAATAACATTTTTTTAATAAAAACCAAAACAAAAAAGCTTGAAAGTGTTATATAGAAGAAACAGCAATGATAATGATATACGTGACAAGCTGCACTCCAAAATTTCTCCAATGGTCGATCATTTCAAGATCAACTTTTATTGAAGGTCCTAATTATTCAGTCACTGGGGCGTCGTAACTATTTTGTTGTATACTTCCACATCACTTGCGTTTTAAATTCATTCCACTTTTACGTGATTAATTAATTTTTATTTTGTAACACTAAATTGTTTTGATTTCTTTCCATACGTATGCATGGCCATGCTAGTTTCTAGTTATTTATGTATATTAATTAATGACTTGGAAGATGTAGAAGTAACACTAATCACTGATGGACTGATTAGTCAAAGTACACACTGACTTCTACCCAAAACGGGGGTAGGTAATAAAAAGGGAATCGAACCTTCAAGTAAAAATAAAATTTTGAGGAAAATTCTACTGTAGGGGCGCTCCTTTTGTTCCTACGGTAAGAGAGGTTTATATTGTGTACTATTGGATTTAAAATGAGGAGCATAATAACTATTGAACTGCACTTTACGTAATACTATTCATTTAGATTTTTTTACCGGGCTAATTAAAAGAAAAAAATAAAAAAAATCTGTAAGATATTAAGAAGAATACTTCAAATTCATTTGGCAGCAACGAAGACTGTCTTTGTCTTCTTTCTAGTCTTTCCGGCAGTGGTAGTCTTTTAAAGCCAAGATTTGCATAATTTTTTGTGGTTGTTAGATCTGACTTTCACCATTTCACTACTTAAAAAAGTGCCTACCATGGCCCTTACAAGGACCCACTATGATAGTCATCTGATCATCTACGGCATTTTAACAGCGTTGTGATAATCTTCAATATATCATGGCGCTTAAAAAACGTTGTGGTACATATGTAACTTTAACAACACTCATAACTATATTATTATTAATAAACATAATGTCGTTTAGATGCCATGATAGATGTTTCTTGATGCGCCTTAGAAGCACCAAGATAGGGGGTCTTATATAAAGCCCCAATATAACCCGATAGTTAGCTTTCTCACAGCGGGAAGCATCCTCAATCTTTCTCTCAGTACCTCTCAAAATAGTTCCTGCCCCCAACCTCCATAGCTCAATTTTTTCCTATGAAAGAGGTAATTTTAAGCTTTAAAACTCATTTCTTTTCATTAAAACTAGCTCACTCATTGTTTTAACTATGATGTTGACCTACTAATTTGTATAAATAAAATGTTTTATGTTATATTTGGATATGAGTTGATTTAGAATTCTAGATTCTCAAATTGGAATTTATTAGGTATGTATTGACAATCTATATTCTTGTAAGTATTTGTTTGATTATTTATTTACTAGAAATTGTATTTTAGGCTATATTTTTTCTATTTTAGTGTGTATTAATCCGAAATTATGTTATAATTTGTTGTTTTGTAGATTGTAGATATTAACATATCCAATTTTTTAAATTATTTTATGCATAGTGTAGAGTTTATTTACTTGCAAAAGTTTGGAATTGAAAGTATGTTCTCTTAATTTCTACTATTTCATGTTTTAGATAGTTTGAATACAAATTAACTTGAGTCTTAGTTTCGAAATTATTTTTAATTGGACATATATTGTTAATGTAGGTTTTAATTTCCTTTTTATTAATCCAAAATTTTATTTTGCATATGTATTTATTTCAAATTTTTGAATTTTCAAATTTATTTTGGATTTAATATATTGAATTGTATTAAATTTTTGTTGATACATATAGGTTTTAGTAAAAGTTTGAACTATGTAAATTACTTATACATTAGCAATTTGAGGTGTGCAGTCTCATTTTTTTCTTGGCTTACATCATGTCACTTTCTTCATTGGTATTATATATTTATTTGGTGGTGATATAAAGATGTTATACTTGTACGTGATTCTTTAAGTTTATTATTTGTATTGACATTATTTTGTCACATGTTGTGTTTGAATAATTGACTACTTATTTGATATATAAAAAAGACTATATGTCAAAAATAAATTTAAGTACTAAATTTGGTAGTACTTAATATGAGAATACTTTGAAATATAGGAGATTCCAATTATTTCTTAATAAGTAATTTTTGAAATGAAAAATGATAGCAAAGATGATGTTTATGAATTTACACCGTCACAAAGTCAAGGTCAAGGATTGTACAAAAAAAATAAGGTCAAGGATTGTACAAAAAAAATAAAGGAGAGCAACTCAAATTAAGGAGTTAATTAAAAAGAGAAATGACAATGCAAAGGAAATTGTCAAGTGTAATAAATGGGGACAACTAATTAGGGATGAAGGTAAATATTTGGTGAGTTTTTGTAGTCTTTCACTTGTACCAAAGGATCAAAAAGTAAGGTTTGGCATATAATAGTGATATAAATATAAATTTTTCTATTTTATACATATTTGATTATAATTGGCAGTAACATTTAATTTGTTAATTTGTAAATATTCCCTCCGTTGAAGAAGTTTTTGAAGTAGTACTTAATTTACTGGTGTTTAAAAATAATATAATCGAGATTGGAATCATGCCTATTACATTATACATTAGGCAAAAGTTTCTTTACCTCATATATATATATATTTCACTTAATATATGCATATGTATCTATATTTGAGAACTATATAATACAACATTTAATTCACATTTTTTTTTGGTACTTTTAGGTATTTACACCATTTGATGATACAATATGGCCATTAACATAGGTATATATTCATGAATTGAAGTGAAGTTCCTATAGAAAGTGGTCCACGTGAGGATCATGCCACAAATTTAGCAAACTAAATGTTATCTATGGAGAAAGATAATCAATTACTAATTGTACCTTAGAGTTATAGGTAAGATTTTGAACTTAACTAATTCCCATGCCAACCATTCTGGATATGAAGTTAATTGTCGGATTATTGATAATCTTTATCATCAATTTATTGATTAAATTATTAAAAAAATAGGCCAACGACTTCATTTGAACCACTCCATTTTCCAAAGAAAGTGACGTGATTGAACTCTCATATCATATCATTTAAAAATGATGTAAATATGAGTTCTACCACATCGCTTATATAACAAGTAACGTGGTTGGGTCACATACTATGTCGCTTATACAAAAAGCGACGTACTATTAAAATACCACGTAGCTTATATAACAAATGACGTGGTTAGGCCGCGTACTATATCGCTTCTGTTGAAAGCGATGTGGTATATTATTTTATTAATATCACGTCACTTTCTGTAAAAACGACGTGGTATGAGGGCTTATACTTACCATTTCATTGATCTACATCTACAAAAAATACTCTGACCGCCAATTCAAAACCATAAACCCTACTAAATTATCCCCCAATCCTAATTAAAATAAACCCAAAATTTTCAATACCTTCTCATTCAAACTCTATCCATTTCAAATTTTCAGGTACATACCTCTTTCTCTTATTTCAGTTTCTTCAATTTTTAGGTCTTTAAAAATTTATGTAAGTATTTTTTGATCTTTTAAGTACAGATTCTTGAGGTTTTTATCATCATCGACAATGCAAAGGCACAAAAAGGGAGGCAAAAGAATAGCAAAGTGACACCATAAGGATTGGATAATAGATTACGAAGTTGGTGATTTCGGCATTTGGGTCGTAGAAGTAGTGTAAAGCACGTGTGTCATTAATCTGATCTATGAAGAGATTTGTGAATGGTTAAGGTTTTTTAAAACATTGTAACCTATACTAGTTGAGTATGGGGCAAAGCACGCAGGAGGGAAAAATTACACATACCACGTCGCTTCCTGGAGGAGTGACGTGATATCTTCCAAAAGTGACGTAGTAGGATCCTAATAATTGATAATTTATAGTCTACTACATCGCTTTCTATATAAGCGACATAGTAGGCAATATATCACGTGGCTTTTTATATAAGCACTGTGATAGGCTAGCAAACCATGTCACTTTAAAAGCGATGTGGTATGACGTAGGGCTACCACATCACTCGTTTCTACGTCGCTTATGGAGTGACATAGTTTCTCTATCACGTCACCCTATAAATGACGTGGAAAATATTTTCTGTAGTAGTGCTAAGGAATATTGGATATTGCGTGTTGTTTATCCACTCAAAAGTTATGCATAGTTCTAGATCCTCTAAACTTCAGTCTCTATAAGGAAATTGGTTAAACGATGATCGAGTAAGTTTTATAATCGTCATTTTGTTATAGTTAATTTCTCCTAGGGTCTTTTTAGTTATAGCTATTATTGCTAATATTTCACTTTTTATGTTTGTGCCAATTCAAAGTGCATTCAATACATAAATATATTTGTAAAAATATAAGATGATCATATATATATACTTTTTGTTCATTTAAATTATGTAGTATTTGATGATCATATAGTATTTGGTGTATGTCATAGATTTAGAATATATTTGTAAAAATCAAGGGGTATACATAAATATATTAAAAATATCTTCTAGAAATGGTGTACCAGGGCACTTATGGAGAGCCTTAAAAAAAAAGCAAATTAGGATACCATAGTGCTCTAAAAGTGCATTGGTTGTTCTACCAAGGCACTTCTTAGGCTCCTATGGTAGACTTACCCAGTACTTATTAGGTGCCGTGGCATTTAGGACCTATTATGGCACCCAGATAGACAATACTTTTGTATGCACCGTAATAGGCCTTTCAAGGCATTTTTGAAGTGTTGTGGTAGGCACTATTTTTAGTAGTGTTTTTGTTTTTCATTTTGGGTTTTCTATTTATTTGTCTTTGCATATATCTTCATAAGCACATTCATAAAACCGACAAACTCATTTTCTTGCTAAATAGTTTATTATATATATAAGAGAAAAATGAAAATGAAGTCCTTTTCTTTTTAGGTGTAATTTTGTGTACAAAAGTGGTCAAAAAACGTATAGTAAATACGGTCCAAAAAATTATCATAAATATGGGATTATATGAACTAGATGTGGTAGGAAGAAAGAAGAGAAAAATGGTTGTCCAGATCGGGGAATTCAAGGGTGAGTGAAGTTAACTCCAATCCATAGCTGCCTACTATTCTTAAAAAAAAATAAAAATAAAAAAATAAGAATGAACATGGGTTCTAATACCTGTAATTTATTATAATGCTTGTAAAAGAGATAATGTTTTTTTTTTAATATATATAGATGTGAAAGGAAAAGAAAGTTTAAGTGTGGGCATTAGTACAACAGATACAAAACACACAAAATAAGTCACTGTTAGGTATAAATCTAGTGAGTGAAATAAGAAATAATGCCCCTATGGCAAGAATAAAACACTGCTCTTATAGTAGAGCTCTAAAAAAAGATAAACTCCTTCTCCTTAAAGTTTAACCCTATGTTTTCTCTTCTTCCATTGTTCAAAAACATCATTTCTCTACTCTATATCTCTTTTGTCAGAGACATAATCTCGTTCATCCCCTCTTTTGCTCCTTGGAAGGATGATCATGAGTTTTTTGAGATTGATTTCTCCCTCTAATTTTTAAAAGCATTCATAATTCATAGAAAATAAAAAGCGTTAAGATTTGTGCTAAAAAAACAAAAAGTATATTTGAAACTTCATGAGCCATTCCACGCATATTCTTACTCTAACAGCCTTCGTACATGGGCAAAACACGGAAAATAGTATAATATCTAAATTTTGTATTAAATGATGGTTTTCTTTTTATAATAATTAAAACAATGGCTTCCATGTTAGATCCTATGTGTACCCAAGTATCACTTCAACCTAAAACACTAAATTCCACAAAATTTTTAGAATACCTGTACTTCTTTGTTAAGGGGCTACTATAAATGCCACATAATTAAATCATATTTTGAGAGCTACTGCTTGTCTTTTAGATACGATTAATGGCACGACAAAATATGGTTGATAGGGTTCTTACACATGAAGCTCATTATTGGTGTGTTGTTGAACCAACAAATTAATTCCTTCTACTCCTATATTAGTTTTACCTAGTATAGAAATAGATAATAAGAGTCAGATCCTACAAAGAATTGTACCCAACTAATAAGCTATTAACTCTATATCATATTTTTAAGGGAGTTTTTTATAATCCAAAATTAAACTTAATAAAACAGAAAAAAAATTATTAAAATTGCAGTTAAATAAATAAATTAGGTCATAGGGTCATTCTCCATCACTAGACATTCTTATTAGATTATTAAATTTCTATATTCAACTATTTATCAAAATTATCAATAATAAATAGTACAAAAGATCGTCCTATAACAATTTTTCCTTAGTTTTTTTTACTAAATAAAACAAGCTCTTCATTTAGATTCTACCAATTAAACTCTGAACAAGTTCTTCAAGTTTAATCTAATTGACACATTAAGTAGAGAAAGATAGGTTCATAATATCGTATAAGCTTGGACTCCTTAACCTAGATTTGTTCTATATCATAATTAATCAATCACTTTGATAAATCACAAATTCTCTCCTTATAATTAGAAAATTTAGAAAATTATGGATCTAAAACTCTAATCAAGCTATAGAAATCACTATTACAAGAATATGCTAGCACGTCACCTAAATCTACGTTGTTTACAAATTGGGTACCATATAGAAAAAATTAGACATACAACTTCACATCATATGTGACGAAGAGAGCACAGAAGGCTATCACGTCGCTTAAGAAGCAACGGGCTTGGGCTCATTTTACTGGGCTTTCACGTCGCTTAAAATGTGAGGAGCTTGTCACCTACCACATCGCATCCTAGGTGATGTTAAACATCAAGTACGCCGCATTTTACGCGACGTGAAAGAGCTAAATGACTTCGGCAAAGGCATGACATCTAATGCCCCGTTTTAGAATAAATCAAAGTTCCTTCAATCCCTCTCTCTCTATCCTTTCAGCCATCGCTTATTGTTTTCACCATTATTTCTCGCATGTCAAGGTAAGTTGAGCCCTTTTAACTTAAGATTTTCATTAAAATGGTCATTTCTTGGTTTGGGCATTGTATTTAGGTGAAAATTATACAAAAAAAAATTGTAGTTTTATGTTAGGTTTAACATTTTGGCCAATGTTAGTAACTGTTTCTCTATTTTAAACAAATTTTTGTTATATGTTGGGATTTTTCCTCTTCAATTTGTCAAAATTGGTGGTAATTGTTTTCTAATTTTTTACTTACATTTTGTTCTCCATTTTTATATTCTGTTTTTCATTTTTCTAGTTCTTAAACTTTTTTAAGGGTTATATTCCAGATGTTAAGTACAGTAAGTGGTAATTTGTTTTGAATTTGGTAGTAATCTAACTATAATAAACTAGTTTCGTGATTTTCTTTTTTTTTTTTCATTTTATATTTCGGGCTTTAAGGGGATTATATTCCGTATTTTAAGTTATCTAGGTAATAATTTTGTCAAAATAGGGTAGTAATTTTACTATAACTAACTAGTTTCGTTTTTTTTTTTTTTTGCATTTTTATATTTCGGATTTTTCTTTAAGGGGATTAAAATCCGGATTTTCCGTAATGTGGTTTTGTCAATTAATATATGTCATTGTTTAAATATTATAGGTGAGAATTGGCCTCATCATTTCTACTAGTTTGGTTATACATACAAGTTTTGGAAACTTTTGGAGGTAATTATTTTGAAATTTTGTTTGTATATTACTTGTAATATTTCTCGAAGTTATTTTTTTTATTTTAAATATGACAGAGGGTTGCTTCATTGTTTGATAAATTTTTCAGTTATATGTTGAAGATTATTGCTGATTAATACTTGAATGAAGAATCTTATAATCACTTGAGGTACATTTGCAAACACAATTTTCTTAAACCCAAAAAGATAAGTATATATATTTACGTGAAGCTTTGGAGAATTTGAAGTAGAGGAGAATAGATTCTCGGAAATTATGTACTGTGGTGATATAAGGATGAATTAATTGTGTGTGATGTATTTTGTTGATGTTGATGTTGTTTTGAGTGTTCATTGTATAATTGAAATTTAGAAGTGTTTATATAAATAGAGGAGGTTCTGCCCAATTTTTTTCAACTTCTTAATATTACTAGGATTTGTTATATACATTATTTTTTCATATTCGATTAGAATGGATAGAAAGTGTATCTCGACAGATAGATTATCAAATAAATATAGGAATAGGGTTGAGAACTTTTTGGACTTTGTTATAGAAAATGCCAAAGATTATAATGTCATCATGTGCCCTTATTGTAAATATAAAAATTCGAACAAGTTAAATGTTAAGAAGATAAAAGAGCATCTATTTTTCAATGATGTTGAAAAATATTCTAAGCAATAGATTTGGTATAGTGAAGAGGTATAAAGTAGCTTATTTTTGGAGGAAAAAATGTTAGAGAGGAAGATGACTTAGATTTAGAGGAAGATCTTTTTGAAATGATTGATGATGCACAATATGAAGCAAACTTAGATCCTATAAAGTTTAAGAAACTACTTAATGATGCTGAAAAATTGATTTATTCGGGTTGTACAAGATTCACAAAACTATCTACTGTTATATCATTTGAAAATAAGGCATAGATGGAGTGATAAAAGTTTTTCAGATTTACTATCTTTATAGGAAAGGTATTGACAAAAGACAATAAGATGCCACATTCATTTTATGAGGCCAAGAAAACTTTTTGTTCATTGGGTATACAATTTCAAAAAATTCATGCTTACCTAAATGACTCTATATTCTATTGCAAGAAGTTAAAGGATGAAATTTCTTGTCTAGTATGTGATGGCAGTATAAAAAGAACTTTGAAGAGGTTAGGGATGAAATTCCTGTAAAATTGTCATAGTATATTTCTCATATTTCACGGTTTATCCGTCTATTCCAAAATTATGAGTATGCTAAAGATTTAATTTGGCATGCGAATGAAAGAATAAAATATGGTAAACTCCAACATCTGTTTGATTCACTAGCTTGGAAGACACTAGATTACAAATGGCCCACTTTTGAAAATGATCCAAAAAATCTTTGTCTTGGCCTCTCTACAGATAGAATTAATCTATTCACCTCTCTTAGTAATAAGTATAATTGATGGCCCTTAATGCTTGTCATATATAATCTTCTACCTTGATTGTGTATGAAGAGTAAATTTACACTTCTTACAATATTAATATCAAGACTTAGATAACTTAGTAATGACACTGACGTGTACTAAGCCTTATTGGTTGATGATTTGAATACTTTATGGAATAATAGAATTAAAGCCTATGATGCCTATAATGAAATAGATTTCACTCTTAAGGTTGCATTATTGTGGACAATCAATGATTTCCCTATATATGGAAATCTAGTATGATTTTCAATCAAAGGATATAAAGCGTGCCCTGTTTGTGATAAATTTTGTCACATTAAAATATATTTTACTTGGTTCTAACATTAATATTTGATCATTAATACAGGAGACATTTGTAGTACCAAAAAAAAGTAAAAAAGTAAAAAATTGATCATGTCTAGTTACAGTAAAATGCGGAGAGATTTTAAGACTTCAATAACATCAGACTTGATTTACCGATACAAAGATACTCACCGAGAGTTTTTGAATCTCCCTCCTTAATTATATGTTGAATGGATAGATGGTCAAGTTTGGACAAAATTCGTTAAGAATAGACTATCTAAAGAATGGATGCAATTATGTAAAGAAAATTCAACTGAAAAGAAAGGCCAAAACTGTTTACCCATATCGTTTGTCTCGTGGAGGTTATGCTGCCCTAGAGAAAAAAACTATACAAAAAGATAGTGAACTTGTGTATGATAGAGATGATTTCTAGTCGCAAGCATGCCTTTCTAAGAAAGAGGCATATTCTGAAATGTTAAAATGGTCGTGGATATAATAGTAAGTCTTGACTTGATTCTATCTACATTGTTGTTTTTATTGAAGAATGAATTAATTATGACTACCAAAAAATTTTCTTATATAATTGTTTTGTAGTAACATTACACTCATCAGTACCCAAACAATAAGATTCAGATTGATCGAAGTAATGATATTTTAACTATGACTTTAAGAAATCCCAAACAACCTGGACGTGTTCAAGAACTGGGCAAACATGTCACTTAGTCACAATATTTTCATACTCTTCCTCCATCAAGAAAAGCATAATTTAATTTAAGAAAATGGTAAACAAAACAAGAAGAAAAGATGGAAAAGATGTTAAAGGAACAATGAGACAAATTTCAAGCAGAAATAGATGAGCTTCTTACGAGACAATAAAGTGGAGTTGGTAGTTCTAATACAACTTCACGTTCAGCACCTATTCCATGTTTAATAACAAAAGTTCCTCAATGAGAAAATCTAAGGGAACAAACACATGTTGATTTATTTGATTGTACAGAGATGCCAACATAAGGCAAGAAGGTACTTTTATATTTCAATTTGTACATTATTTATTCTTACTCTTTTATATAAAACTCATATTTCAATATGTATTTCATAAAACCGACCTTATAAGCTTGTATTGGGATCTCTTGATAATTTTATTGCAATTGGACATGTAAAAACTCACTAGATGAGACACGTTTTCATGAAAGAGGAATTAGGGAGAATAACTATTATGTATCAATAGAAATAGTATTTATCCATAATGCCCATCTTCTAATTCTAAATATGAATGACCTTAACATAACAAATATTAATTTAGCACTTAGATTATATGTTACTTAGCCAGAATATCTTGTCATTTTTAACAATTATCAAGTAACATCTTACCTACTTTTTCATTTCAGTTTGATTGTACATGATTTGATTGCATGTTGCTTTGCCAAGATCTGTCATAGCGCTTTGACTTTTACTATTTTCCCAATGTAGGTTATTATTAAATGAAACAAGAAGCAACCAAAGCAAGCTCCAACTTCCCAACCACAAGTCCTCTAACACAAGAAAAATTACACCCATTGCTTAGAAATAAAGAATTACCTCTTATATAAACGTAAGGAGGATATTATGAGAACCTAGTTTCAGTCAGAATATTTCTGAGGAATATTGAAGCTTGGGAGGAAGATCATTTGGTTTATGTTCTATTTCTTGATGACATTTTTGGGGAAGCTTTTTAATTACTAGTATTCAAGGATGATATGATGCAATTTTGCAAATTAGAGATGATCGGGGTCATTCCTATAACATTGTACATAAGGTAATACTTTAAATTACTGTATTCAGAATCCATTGCTCTATACCTGATCTTCTTATATTATGTATACCTATTGTTATAGGAGATTATACTGCATTATTGTACAACTTGGCCCTCAATATATAGATATATATATATATTTGTGAATCTAAGTAATATTGCTATAGAGGTTGGCATATGAGAGAGTCTTGTAAAGAATTTGGTAGTTAGGATATTAGAAATGTAAAATGATAGGAAAATATTAATTGCTCCATGAAATTATGTGTAAGATTAATAACTTACCTAATAACTATAAATTTCTTAGTGATTGGTGTCCTTAATAAATTATTTATGACAATTTTATTGATGGATCCATTAGAGAGCATTGGATACTACTTCTCATTTACACCCATTCCCCCTCCCAAAGAAAAAGGAATATGTTTGGTTTCGAGATCCTTTGGACTTAGATGTTCGTCAGGAAATTAGCCTGACATTGATAGAGTAAGTCTTTTTTTGATAGTTAATTACTGAATTATTGATAAATAATAAAATAAGAGTATTATGTGTATTCTATTTCAAGTGCATCAATCAAAAAGGCATTCCGAATGTATAATAAAGATAAAGGATTAAAACTATAAATACTTAATGTCCCGATTTATAAGCATCTCAAGGTAAAGACAATATAATTATCTTATCTTTATTTATAGATTACGTAGTGTCCTAAGTAACCATCAAATATAAAATGTAGCTTCTTCATACGTAAATATATGAATGAAATCATTTAAAAAGCTAACTTCGATCATTTCTCAGTACAAGGGTACATATACTCATTCTCCCACATTTCAAAATAACAAAAATAAGTTCTATATTCTAACAATCTTATTCTTTGAATTTATAATTTAATAGACTCACTTTCTATATGAAAGAAGATATAAATGCAATTCATGAAGAAAGGGTTATTGAGCTTTTGGATTATCTCATTTGATAAGGTCATCTGTATTTCTTCAGTTGTAGTATAGATTTTGGGACTTCAAGTAAATATAACTTGATGTAGTTTTATATTGAATCCAAGACCTAGTTATTAGTAGTTTAGTAATGAAACTTATTTTCCACTTCTAGGGTATTTGGTCTGGGAACTTTTGAGACTTTATATGTACATATAGGTTGATGTAGGTCTTGTACTGTCTGCTATGTGATTGAACAAAAGTTATAATTCTATTTCAATTTAAATGAAATCTAGGGGGTTTAATGAATTTAAATAAAAAAACCTCCCTGGAAAACATTTTCACGTCACTTCTGAAGTAACGACGTAAGTCTATGACATTACTTAAGGCCTACCAAGTTACTTAATAAGTGATGTTGTAGATCTACGATGTCACTTCTGAAGTCACGTTATAGGCCTACCGTATCACTTAATAAGTGACATCGAAGCAACGATGTAGGTGATGTCATAGACCTACACTTATTATGGTGGTCACCTATTTGTCATGTTGGCAGACGACGTCCTATCAAATAGACATCATATATAAAATGACGTGAAAGGTGGTTTTAATAGTAGTGAATATATCAAGTTTTATTTAATTATATACCTAAATAAATCAAAATTGAAATCATAATCATAAAGCATAGAAGATAACAATAATAATTTTGAATAAAGTAATTAAAATTTGCAGAATTTACTTAATATTCATGTCTAAAACTTTGAAATTGCCCTAAATCAAACTAGGACCTAATCTAGTAGGTCTAAATAATTAGTCAGTGAATACATCATGTTAGAATAATTAAAATAAAGAAAAGGAAAAGAGAGAGAACAAAAGATGACAGTTGTGGTGCAAAGATCTTTATCTAAGCTTTTCTTCTCTACTTGATTCTCTCCTACTCTAAGTTTTAAAGTGTTTCTATGAGCCTAAATCTCCACAGTCTAACCTAAAGTATCATATTTATAGTATATTTGAATTTAGGAGCAATTGGAAAGAATCCACAAAGTCCTAGAGTTCAAATTGTATGAAATTGCAAAAATCAATGGTTGTACTGTCGAGTTAGTACTAAGGTGCAAAGATTCTGGCAACTATCAAGTACACATGAAATCATGGATTCAATAAAATAATGACCTGATAGAAGGCCTCACCCATTGTTCTTAGTTGCTCTGTGCCGAATAACAAACCTTTTGAAATCAAATGTTTGCCTAATTTATGTATAAATTATTGAACTTCTAGCATAAATTGAAAGTTCACATGAATCAAAAATCCAAAATAGTCAATCCATATGTTATATAACATTACAATAAAATATGACTTTGACCTGCATAAAAACTCTAAAATACGTAAGTAAAACCATTTATCTACATGTATAGGTAAAAATCTTTACCTGTACATTTGAAAAGTGTTAATGCACGTGGGTAAAACTATGTAGAGAAAAGTGATTTGCCTACACATTATTTTGCGTAGGTAAATACAACATTGCCTACATATATGTGTAGTACAATAGATACTAAACATGTAGGACAATCATATATGACCTACGTACAGATTTGACACTAAATATATACGTGACCTAGCTATATTAGTATATTCAAATGATAAGTTGCTAGTTCAATTCTTATGTTGATCTCGAAAAAACTGATATACCTTGTAGCTAGCTTACTCTTAACTCCAAACTTTATAATACTATGCCTTGGAGTCACTTTAAGAAAATATAGTCACTAGTATAAAACTTTATCTTGCATCTCTTAGGGTTTGTATAGTTTTTCTAGCGACTCTAAATCTCTTTAAGCCTTTGATAAATATTCTTAATCTTCTCAATAGTCTCTTCAATCAATTTAGGTCTAAGAGTAATATGTTCTTCAGGATCTGCCCAATACAACAGTAAGCTATATAGCCTCCTATATAATACCTTATATAGAGCCATACCCACATTGGTTTAGTAACTGTTGTTATAAACAAACTCTACCAGTAGTAGATGATCATTTTAGTTTCCACAAAAATCTAGTGTATAAGAATAAAATATATCTTCTTGAATCTAAAATAGTCCTTTCAGATTGATTATCTATCTCATAGTCTCAATCAGAATAACCAACTTTTTATGTTGATAATTTCAAAGAGCAAAGAGCCATCTTTCATAAAACTCTAGTTCTATCCCATATTACATTTTGTGTTTCTTCTTTACTCGTTAGTTGAATACAATAACCCATTTAATACAAAATTAATGGGTTATTTGTACTTCAATTTTGTATTGAATGAGTTATTGTACTAATTATTCATTCCAGAAATTTGATTTATCATGGTAACTTTTCAAAAAATAAAAATAAAAACTCCCAGATTTTGAAATTGTTTAAAAAAATCCTAGATTTTAATTAGAAAAAATATAACTTTTAAAAGTATTTTAAAAAAATATCACATTTTATTAATTGATGAGATACTTAAGGTAAGCAGACAAGTTACCTGAGAAAACTTGATTGGTTACCCCAAGTAATTCAACTGGTTACCTCAAGCACTATTGAAAAGTATGAATTTTGAAGAAAAAGTTGTATTTTACTACATATTTATTAAAAGCTTTCCTAATATAATTTTAAAATGTGATATTTTTTTAAATAAATCAGGAATTTTTCAAAAGATTTAGCCCATTCGAGATTTTTCAATTTTTGATATTTGGGCCTGGAATTTTGTAAGAAGCCCTTGATAAAAAAATGAGGGATAAAAATGGAAGTTCACAAATAGTGTCAACCTAATTAATTTCCTCTTAATTAATTCATTTGATGACTAATCTTAATTAATGGTCTTGTTTGGTTTGATTAATTTCCTCCTATTATTATCTATGTTTGATTAGAGGCCAAAATATCTACTTTTTACACTAATTTTTGGCAAATTTAATGATAAGGAATTTATTTGCAACAAATTTGAAATGTTAAAGAGATGTTTTCAAACAAGAGTATTTTTACAAACTTTTGAAACTCATGGGCACAATGTGTTGGGAGTATGTAAATAAAACATAGCCAACTAAACTGCTTCACACTTGTATATCTTTTAGAGAAATGCTAGATATAGTCTAACTCCTTGATATATACCACCGAATAGGTGGCTTAATAACAGTATTATTATCCTGGATACTGGAAGTTATAAATTCAAATCTGAGTGGCTCTTTATATGGGTTTTAAATGTAGAGGAAACCCCTACCAACCCAGTGCCCCTACCTCAGACCTCAGGGTGTTGTTTTTGCTAGTTATCCAGATAGAGTTCAGGTGCCTTACTCCATTGCTTGGTGGTAGGAACCCGTTTGTAGGGTCTTGAAAAATATTCTTGAATGGGGTTAGAGTTCCTATAGTCACACTCAAGGAGAATAACCAAGATAGTCGCCCCCTCCTCCTCTTTTATTCATTAAAAAAAAACTTCTATGTGAGTTTCACTATTTACTTTTATATTTTAATTATATATATAACAAATGAAAGTAAAATTTCATATTTTAGTAATATTATTATCTACTTTTATATTTTAATTATATATATAACAAATGAAAGTAAAATTTCATATTTTAATAATATAACAAATAATAGTGGAATTTAGGTATCAATAGTGAACTTAAGACCTAAGAATGTCTAAAAGAGTGTATTTCGTATTCCTTGTCTGAAAAGTTAATGAAAGAATTTAAAAGACAACTTATTTAGGAAGGCAAAGTACAAAATAAGCTATAAGTTGATGACTACTAATGTAATTTAATTTTAAAAGTATAAACAAATTTAAGGGGACAAATGGGCCACGTAAGATAGACAATATAGTAGAGCCTTTGCCAACTGCAAACATCAATTATTAACATTAAAGATTTATTAGGAAGAAGGAGCTTTCGAGACTTAAAAAGGAGAAAGAAAAAAGTTAGACGGGAATGACTTTACCCCACCTCTGGTCCAACCATCGCACACTAAAACACCCACCGAATAGTGTGTATAGGCTATAGCAGTAGCTGAAGTTGACAAAAGCCCCACACGAACCTTATAATGGCCTTCGTCCACTACCATCCAAAGGTGGCCATTTCTAATTCCTCCACACATATTTAACCGCATTAAGCAAAGTAATATAACCTTTTTCTTAAAAAAAAAAAAAAAAAAAAAAAAAAAGAAACAAAAGAAGAACAAGAAAAAATTTGGGATTGTGAAATTCGAATTTATGATCTGGCATCATGAGAAAGTGTGATTACTGTCAAACTATACATGTAATTGCACGGGTCATTTCGGTATCGTTGTGCCATTTATTTATTTACTCTTCTTTCTTTTGGAAGCCAAAGTTGAAAGCTAGATTAGTTTAGCCTCTTAAAAATATAATTATGAAAAGTGATTGATTTTTGTATTAATCACTTTTGAAATCTTTCGCAAAACATTGATCAACCTCCAAAAGTTATTTCTAGCTAGGCATAATTTAACATAGAAGAGGTTTGCTAAATGATGCCTGAAATTAATTCATATTAAGAATGAAGAAGTAATTCAAGATTGGCAGGATATGGACGGATCTATTGAGTCGTATTTTGGCAAAAGCAATATTTTTAGGAACATTTTTGAAGATGAATTTTTTGAGATTGTCATAAAATCTATTAAAGTCATAATTTTTATGTCTATTAATCATTATTTTGTGACCATAAAATTTATGATATCCCTAAAAAAATTGGTACGGTTTCCATTTCAGTTTCATTTATTTTTATTTTAAATAAGTAACTCAAGTATTCAATCATTAAGGGATTTTTAAGTTATAGAATATATTTAGCCGCGTTTAGCGTACGTGGTTTACTTTACACTTTTATTTTTTTTATTATTATTCTTTTATTTTTTTTTTTTGGAAGAAGTAGCGTATGCGGTTTTGAATGTTTAACCAGAAGAAAATAATAATGAAATTAGCATTTTCTGATACGTATTTCTTTTTAAAAGCTTAGTTTAAAAAAAAAAAAAACCATTTCTATAAGATGATATGCTAAGATGTTAAGAGAGAATAAAATAATTATATATAAATGTAGATAACACAATTACAAAGATTCCCTATCGAAGGTTTGTGTACTCTCTTCATCTATCTCGTAACTATACTCTCTTTAAATGACCATCGATAGGAGAGGGATATCAGGTATTTTAAGGAATCTTTCCATCCTTTTGTTTTTATGGATATAGATTTATAATAGTTTTCTCGCACCAGCTTCTAGATTTGTACAAATTTCGTTTGCTTAATTGTTATTATTATTATTTTTTATTATTTGTGGTCATTTGTGGTTTTCTTCTAAATTTAATTAAAAACAGTATTATTGCTACAAAAATAAACTTTAGATAATTGGTGAGAAATTTGTTTATACGCGTGAAAGATAAGTACGTATATATGTGTATAATACGTTTTTAATGAAAAAAATGTTTGTTTTAACTATATTTAATAAAAGTACGTAATTCAATCTATTATCCAAAAATACATATGTGCGATAATAATACGAGTATATTATTACAGATAAAATTACTATGTTATGATGCATGTTTTAAATTAAAATTGTGATGTGAATAACATTTCATTAAGAGTGAGTTGTCAACTCTAAAATTATTCTGAGTTGTCAACTCTAAAATTATTCTTTGGACAATGTATTCCCCCTATCTCCCGAATTAGTTCCTTTGTTGAGATTTGCCCCTTTTTTGCTACAAAATTTTCCCTTGTATTATGAGATTGTTGAAAAATTTGCCTTCTAAATACAACCAAAAAAAAAAAAACATTTTCTTTTTTTTTCTTTATGGCATTGATTTTTATTTTTGTTTTTCACTTCCTTATATGAGTTCTTTAAAAGCCATTAGCATGATATCACCTAGAGAGAAAAAGAAAAATAGAGTTTAATACAGATTTTTTTATAGTACTTTTTTTGAAACACTTTTTTTATAAGAATATTACTTTTTTTTTTTATAATACTTTACAAGAATATTAGAAAATTGTTGTCACGTTATCATTTCGTTAATTTATATACAGAAGTTTAGAGAATGTCGAATTTTTCAACAATCTCATAAATACAGGGATTCTTACAATAAAAATTAATTCAAGAGGCAAAATACGACAGCGACAATAATTTGACGAAAAAAAATACAATTTGCTCTTATTCTTAAACTGAGTTCGGTTCCACGAGACGCACAATTTTGTTACCTAAAGACAAAATAGACAAAAATGAAGAAGTGACACCCGTTACCAAATTTGAAAGCCGGTTGACCAATACTAGGCCTTTTTAGATTTGCTGTTTCTATTGGGCTATTGACCACGTGGCTGAGAACTCGCCGACACTCGTTCTCTGTAGCCTACTAAGTTTTTTCCTCGTATTAAATTATTATATTTATCCATNCAACACGTGATTTTTTCTTTTTATGTACTTTAATATTTATGTTTGGAGTTAAATCCGAATTTTTAGGATTAATAATATTAATAGTCTTTAAATTATATTCATCGTACAACTTTAACCTCTGAATTATGTAATTGTTGCAACAATGACCATTTTATTACAAATTACTATATATTTAGCAGAAATAAATCATTATGAAGCATATAATTTGATAAATATGTTTAAGAATAAGATTTTAAAATTGAATTTTCAACTTACACAGTAAATTACCAAGACTTATATTATCATTTTTTTTCACAAACTATTAAATTTTTAATAGAAGAGTTATTAAATTTTAAACTAATAAATTTTTAATAAAAAGATTTAGCTAGTACTCCTTGGTTGGGTTGATTTTAATCAAAATTTATCATCTTAAGATATTAATTCACTAAAAACTCATATCAAGTAACCATGCAAACAATAAGTGAAATGAGGCATAAAGATATTTTTATAGTTCAGCAATACAAGAGGTGCCAAAATGGGTGGGCCGAGCCAAAGCGAGCTTGGAGGAAGAACAGGCCTAGCCCGGCCTGACCCAAAATTTTAAAATATAGCTCAACTCGGCCTGTGGACCCGCCGATCTCTTAGGCATGTCGGCTTATTTTTGGCCCAATTTTAATTTTTTTAAAAAAATCTAAAAAAAAATGAGATTATTATGTGTATAATTAGTTTAAAATATTAGAAATTTAAAATAAAATTCATGAAAAAATAAATAATATGTTATGTTTTTTTCCTATTGATAAAAATTTAAAAATAATTAAATAAACTAAAAGTATATAAGTAGAATAGTTGATAAAAAAAGAAGTTTAAGTATTGAAAAATTATTTAGAATTAGATTGAAATTTGAAAGTATGAAAAAAAAATTGTGGAAATGTATAAATATATGTAAATTATATTCAAATTTATTTTTAAAAAATAGAAAACAAAAAAAAAATTATTTTTAGCAGGTCGAGTCAAGCCAGCCCATGCGGGCTAGATTGACGAGCCGGCGCATGGGCCATAATGATGAGCCACGGGCCAGCTCGTTTGGCCCGACCTATTTTGACGCCTTTAAGCAATACTAATGCATTGTCTATATTCATAAGACCAAATTGATAAATCAAAATCACGAATAGTTAGAAATACAATCAAGGTCTTATATAATGAATTCTACAGCTCCCTTCTAGTTGTTGGCTTGCTGCTTATTGTTGTTCCCTCTCTTTGCATGATGAATATTGCGTTCACCAGCGCTCACCGATGATGCATTTGTTGAAATCCCTTCAACTGCAGTAGTGGCTTAGGATCCCTCTTGATCCAAGCTTGCTTGAACTCCCTTCAAGGTTGAATTGGCACCCCATCAACTTGTAAATGTTGAAATCGCTCTCAGCTCATAGGAAGCTTAAAATCCCTTCAAGCTTCTTGATTTCTTCAATCAAATCACTCAATAATTCAGCTCAATGACCTCTGTCAACCTACTGCAGCCCAACAAGTTAGAAAATAATTAGGGAAATTCAAAGTAAAGAGAAAACTCAAGAGATAAACTAAGAACCCTAAAAAGATAAGTTGAATATTTCCAAAGAGTTAAGGAAAATAAAAAGACCGTCTCTTTCCTTTTATATTCTCTTCTTACGTTACATGATGAAAATCAGCTTTATTATGAAATTAAAAATACATCAACAAATGATAGTGAAGGTTTGATAAAAAGTATGACATAGAAATGCTACTACAAGCTCTTAGTCTGTCATGATATTGATTAACTTCAGAATTAAAACAAGAATATTATGACATTCACTTAGTTGTTATGATGACAATCAGACAACAAAGCAAAATATCATAAGTGAAATAATGATAATCAACTAAGCAATGCAATAACATTATTCTACTTACCATGACAAATGAATAATGAACTTCAACACTAAGAGAACAAGAATAAAGGCATTGTTATGACAGTTAGTCTACGTGTTCTGACAAACCAAGAGCATTCTTCAAACCATAGCAACATCTAAAGGTCATTTTAATTGATGCATTTGCTTGTGATGAATTCTTTGGATCTATAAAATGCACCATGAAATTCAGTCAATACTAAATATGAATTTTGACATAGGATGCCAAAAACAAGATGCCGAAACCAAAACCTAACATCCCTTACAGCTCAATCAAATTACGTACTCGTTTTTTTATTGTAAAAATTCTAAAAAATAAAAGTTATGTAGATAATCTCTTTTTCTATGTGAAAATTCTAAAATACATAATTTATATAGATTCAAATAGTCAAATTGGACTTGGAAAAAAAAAAAAAGAGGTTAATTAGTTTTTTGTTTTTGGATGTAGCATACTATTTCTCTTAAAATAATTAATTGTTTAAATTAAATGAACAATTTAGAGTACTTATCATTCCAACTTTCTATATGAAAGCTGTTTTTGAATTTGTAGAATAGGATTCGAATCCTATACGAAATACACCCTTACCTAAATAGTAGAAATTTTGTTGGTTGTATGTCTTTCTTTAAAACACTAAGCATCGTAATTTTAATTTTGACATATCCGATGAAAATCATGACTATAATTTTTAGAAATCTAATTCAAAGTTGTTTTTTCTATATTTCCAGAAACAAATATTACAATGAAAATTGTTTATAATGAGCTACAATTCATTTGTGCTTTAGTTAACTGATACGTTGAGTGGAACAACATTCACTACTAGAGAATGGCTTTTTGATGATAATACTTGTTCAGAAGTCAAAAACCGATATCCAAGCTGTTAGAAAGACAACTTAAATGTTGGTTCCTAAATGTTGATACCAAAAATTGGTATAACAATGAGATCAAAAATAAATATAAAATTTAATAATGAAAGAACACAAGAGGATTTTTAAAGTAGTTCATCATTTCAGATAAAGAGCTTACGTTCATTATAGAAAATATTATTCTCTGATTGTTTTTGATTACTAGAAGTTTTGATACCCTCTTTTGACCTGTTTCTCTCTATTTTTAAAATAATTATATATTCAAATTTGAATTACATTTAATGCACAAAATCAAGTAATAACTAGATTTATGGAGATTTGATCCTGATTTTCTGAAACGGACTGTGAATATCTCGCAATTCAAGCAATTTAAATTTTGGAGATTTGCTCGATCTCGACCAACTCCGGATGAGTTGGTCACTTTTCAAGCAACTAGAAAGTCCGTGTACAACACTAAACAGTCATGGATGTATGATGGATGTCGCTTCCTCTAGAACTGACATCTATCTCTATATAAATAATACTTGGATATCAATTTTGGAGGAAAATATTAGATATACATAATGGATTATCAAACCAAATATAATCCTAGAATCTATTATGTCAAATTATTAGGAAAAGATTTGTTGAGATACTGAAATAAACCTAAATCCATAGCCAAAGACGATGAACATCGTAGCGGAAATGTTAAATTGAGAGCCAGAGAGTTAGAGATCTTCCACAGCCAGAATACTCTATGTATGCTCAATAGGAACTCTTTTTATTGATGGAGATAGGGGAGAAATATATGTTCTATTTGGCTTTGAGGACCAAATTCCTAATTATTATGTCCTTATATACTAACAGCTAATAGAGACTCTATCAATCCTCATTAGTTTAGTATTGGGTAACCACACATTACAGAGTCTATACTTAATTGGTAAGTTGCTGAACCTAAAATTGGATCACTTCATTGGCCCCACTTAATGAGACGGGCATAATATTATGTAACTATTATAAAATTATATGGCTCACATATTGGGTTATACACATAACCTAACAATCTCCCACTTGAGCTAAATGAGTTTTCCTAAGATAATTATATAATAAAAACTTGAGTGCGCACTTTATTGCTGTCCGTTAAGAAATTACTCCTTATAACAATCTGAATCATCTTGTATATTAATATAAAACTAAAGCCGCCTTCATTGCACTTAGGTAGGTAACTAAACCGATCAATAATTTCCAAATCAATACATGTGATGACACAAATCGAGTATGGATGTGTGGCATGGAAATTACACAAAAAATGATCTTACATGCCTATTTCCATCTAGTCCTACTTTAAATTGAAATGAGATCAACCTTTATCTTTCCTCTTAATGCGTTACCACAAACTTTATGCTTAAACCGCAGTAGAAAAGATAATAATATAATAAATATCATATTTGAATTCAGAATTTACAAAAAATTCATCGACCATATTCTTCAGAAATTAAACAAGGAATAAGTGTTACAAATAAAAATCTAGACTAACTATAAACTCCCACTGAAACTGCACATCTTTAAAATACAACACTATTATGAGCAATATGCTCATGAAAGTACCTTAAGTGATAAACTTTTGGTGAGTGGCCACTATCATGGAGTTTGTACTTACATGTTTCTTAGACACTTGTCAACTTTGAATACTTTATTTTAACAATAGATAACTTAAAGTGTATATGCCTTAACTTTAAGAGTTTCTACTGTTATTGGAACACATCAATGTGGCTTTATTATCGAAATAATTCTTTAATAGTCTTTTAAAACTATCAACCACAGCTTGTAGCCTGGTGTTAAAATTCCGCAGTTTTATCCATAAATTAATGCCTTATAATATATATATATATACTTTGCTCCGTAGTAAAAAAAATTTGAGTGTTTATTTAACACTCTTCTAAATAGCTCTTCTATTTAGTGTGTGTGTGTGTGCGCGTGTGTGTATATATATATATATATATATATATATATATATATATATATATATATATATATATATATATATATATATATATATATATATATATAACCAGAAGTGGATCTTTAACTATACAGGTGTCCAACAAAATCAGAATCGGAATACTCAATGATCTTTGAAATTTCTCTGATTTTTGATAAATGAGCACATAAACTAATGTTCTCTCTAAATTCTGCATATCTCATTTTGTTACTTCTTGATGATCCATGAAATTTCTCTGATTTTTGATAAATGAGCACATAAACTAATGTTCTCTCTAAATTCTGCATATCTCATTTTGTTACTTCTTGATGATCCATATGAGGATTATTAATATTTGTCTAACAATCTTGAATATATATATAAGAGTCCCTACTGCCAATACATAAGAGAATTTTTGTCTTTCCTTAATTTCAATATCATTATGGGCAATGATTGAGATTGTTTTTATCACCCTTAGCCAATAGGTGCATCTCTTGAAACATATCCTTATCGATATAGATCTTTTGTCATATCCTAAAAGATACATCAGGAATGATCTCAATGTATCTTTATTCCTTAGCACAAAAGAGAGGTCCCTAAGATCTTTCATATCAATATCTTTTGATAGAAATTTCTTAGTTTCGTGCAAAAAGCCTATATCATTGCTAGCTAAAAATATGTCATTGACATACAAAATCAGGAAGATAAACTTGCTCCAACTGAACTTGTGATATATAAGACCATCAACTAAATTTTCCTCAAAACCAAATGAGAAAATAACTAGATAAAATCTATAATATCTTCACGAGAAACTGGTAGTCTTTAAATTCACCTAATGTAACTCCAGAATATGATGAGCTACTGGTGCTAAAATTATTCGAAAAAAGTCTTTCATTAAAACTGGAAAGAAAGTCTCTTTGTAAATTTTGCCTTCTTTCAAAGCAAAACCATTGGAACTAAACGAACCTAAATGTCGACAAGATCTTAAACATCATTGTCTTTCATGGCTTTTATGTCATTCTTTATGGCATCAATCCACTTTGAGAGTTAGAACATTGTTTTAGCTTGAGTGAAAATAATTAGATCATTTTCTACTCCCATATCAAATACATGTACTTGGAGATTAACAACATAAATATCTGAAGTTGTACTTCTCTTTTTCCCTAGTGGATTTCCTTCATGGCACTTCTCTTGGGGTTGTTGAGTTTGCTTTTTCGAAAGTTGTTGAATATTGTCTTGATCCGAATTCGTATCTTGAATAATGTCAGGTATAAAAGCTTGAAACTTGAACATTTTTAATTGTCTGAAGAAAAAAAAATGAATTCCTCCTCAAAAATAATAGTCTTAACCTTTTCTCCCACAGACTTAACATCCTTAAGGAATTTATATTTTCTCATTTTGAAAAGGATTTATAAGAGGTATCATAAAAATGAATCCTCTTAACTTTTCAAAGTACTGAATGAGATAGTAGCTAAAATTCTTAAGTCTAATCACTTTCTATATAGCCTATATGGCCTACTCTTAGTTGGACAACCTCAAACATATAAGTACCTAATGCTAGGCTTCTTGCCTGTCCATAATGCACAGTGATTTTAGCTACATCTTTAGTGGAATCTTTGTTTAGTATGTATATTACAGTTCTTAGGTTCCTTTCTTAAAGTGATTTAAGTACAGAAGAATGATTAATCACACTTCTTACCATATCCTTAAGTTTGCTTTATTATCACTGAATAATACTATTTATACTAGGTTTCCTCGGTATTTTGTATTATCAGACAATTCTGTATGTCTCTAGGAACTGAGTGAATGGCTCTGGACTTTACTAACTTTATCTGCCTTACCTACTATAGTATGCACTATGATTAGATTTGACAGCTTTAATTTCCCAGCTTAGTTGAATTTCAACTTAGGCATTTAAAAAACTTAAACAAATCCAAAATTGAGACTTCTTATGAACCAAAATAGGTACATTTAATGCGAATAATTATCTATGAACATAATGTAATATTGTTGGTTATTCCAGATAATTGTATGGAATGGTCTACATATATTAGCATAAATTAGCTCTAAGACGTGAAAACTCTATCGATACTTTATTTCCTTATGTTTGTCTATATTTTTTAATGTACTTAACACATATTTTAAAGTCCGTTAAATTAAGTAGGTTAAGAATTTCATCTGATACAAGGCTATTAATTCTCTATTAAGAGATATATATTAAAAAAAAAAAAAACTTGTGTCATACTATAGAGAAATTCTTTTAATTGATTTGTACTTTTGTACCATATTTCTTAATATGCAAGATTGATGAAGCAATTACTTTAAATTTATAAAGATTATCAATCAAAGAACTAGTAGCAAGAAATTTGAATCTTGAAAGAAACTAAATTTATCTATTTTCAAATGAACAAGAATGACTATACTTATTCACGTTAGAAATAGAATATTTTAAAAATCTCTTTCAAACCCAAAATTTAACCAGTCTCTAATTATAATCTAAATAATCTTATATAGCCTTTATTGAACTTGTGTTGCCATTGTCCAAATAGGTGAATCTTTTATCATCAATTTGCAACTGACTTCACAAATAATCTTGCATGAACACACTTATGTGAATAGTAAGATTCGTATCTATTCACTAAGTGCATTTGGGTACAATAGCTAAATTAACTTTATGATAAATAAAATTGAGAAGTATACTATTCTTTATACGCCAAAAGGCATGATTGGAATAATCAACCTTATATATCCAGCCTTTTTGCAAAAGAAATAGACAAATTCCTTATTTTGCTTCCTTTTTACTTTATGTTGTAAAGACATAGCTGCAGCTTCCATATCCTTATTTTTTTTCCTTGTCTTATTTTATCTTGAGAAGTACATGCTAAGTGAGCACCTTCAATTTTTTCTCGCTTCAATCTATCTTCTTCTTGTACACTATAAGAAATGATTTCAAAATAGATCATTTATACTTAAGGGTGTTGTAACTTTGCTTAATTAATTTATGCAAGAAGAGAGATAGAGACCGAATGCACGAGCAAGTCTTTTAACTACTCTAAATTAAGTACCTTCAGTTTAGAAGCGAGATTATATATCTCCATAATGTACTCCCTTATGTTCGCTTAATCCTTATACTGAATTGAAATGAGGTTCCAAAAAAATAGTACTCATTTCGACCTTTTCGTTTTCAATAAAACGATCTGTAATTACTTTAAGGAACTACTTAGCATTTACCTCCTCAGGTATAATGCTCCTTATGGTTTTTGTAATGTAGTATTGCATGACCATGAGACTTATGCAATTAGAACGAATTTACTATTCAAAATTCTTCTTTACCAACTAAAGAACTTTAAACTATAAGAGCATTAGGATGTTCTATCCGGAGCACGATGTCAATACCAATGCAACTAAGCAGATTGTGCTCATTCCATTTCTTAAGATTTATGTTATTAAATACAAATATTAGACTTAATATTGGCAGAAACAGAAACTAAACAGAGAACAAAAAAAACAGAAAATAACTACTCACATTAAAAATATGTCATGAACTAAGTATACAAAATAATAAGGTATACTAGCATGGCATACATCAAATAAACATATAAGGTAGGCTTCCATCACAAGATACCCAAAAAAAAATCAATAAATCTTCCTTTGGGCCAACTTATCAACTTTTAAGTGGTACTCTTCAATGCAGTAGTCAAATATTAACAATGAATTCTGTCAGACATTAAATCTTTCTTTGAGTGGATTTGTTGTCCATATGAAAGCTTAACCATCATCACATATCTATTACCGCAGGGTGTTCATTATTCGGCCAAATAATCACTTTCTTTTAAGCCGATAATTATTCGCATGTACAATATACACATATTCATTTAAATATTTCAAAATAAATAAATATGCATAATAAAAGTTACGTTAGTAACATATTGTTATAACTCATCTATTTTAAAATATTTAAACACATAGTGTAAAGAAAATAATAACCAAAGTACCTAAAATATTAAAACTAGAAATTTTAATGCACAGATGACCGACTGAGTTTCAAGCACTTTTATTAACTTTCAAAGCCAAATAGAGTTTTAACGAATAAAGTGTGGGTCGTACTGAAGATGAGTTGAGAAAATAAAACTGATTAGTTAAGTTTCAAGTTGGAACTCCTCGAATTGAGTTAAAAATGGCTCAATTCTACCTAATACCGAGACCATATACCTTAGGTCAAAATTTGACCTAAAAAAAATTTCTCTACCTAGATGATGGCATCGTGGCGCCATCCTTACTGCTAGGTGACACTGCAGCACCACTGATGTGGTGTTGTAGTGCCACCTGCGCTAAAGAGCCATTAATGTGGTGCCGCAGCACCAGGCAGTTGCGACTTGGCGCCACAATGCCGCAGCGCCAAGTTACGGCCTTAGCGTTAATTATCCGATTTTAAAATTGGGTAACTCAAATTTAATGTGATTTTTTTCGCACTAATCTGTAAATTTTATGACTCAAAACTCAGAATTCAATCCTCAAATACTGAATATCTCAACAAAATCATAAAAAATTTATTAATCATAAATGTAATATCTAAACCCTAGAAAATCAAACAGATAAAGATATCATAAAAAAGAGCCATGTATGATTATCCTAAGTAATGTAACATGATTTTTTGCTCTTGATACCACTTATTAGATATACATAATGGATTTTAAAATTAAATATAATCTTAGAATCTATCGTGCCAAATTGTTAGGAAAAGATTTGTTGAGAAATTGAGATAAACTTGAATCCATAGCCAAAGACGATGAACATCGTAGCAGAAGCATTAAATTGAGAGGCAGAGGGTTAGAGGCCTTCCACAACCAGAATACTTTATATATACTCAATGAGAACTCTCTGTTGATGGAGGCAGAGAAGAAGAGCATATGTTCTATTTGGCTTTGGGAACCAAAACCCTAGTAGCTATGTTCTTATATACTGATAGCCAATAGAGACTCCATCAATCTTTATTGCTCCAATATTGGGTAATCACATATTACATAGTCCATACTTAATTGGTAATTTCTTGAGCCTAAAATTAGATCACTTGATTGGTCAACTTAATTAGACAGCCATAATATTATATAATTATTATAAAATCATGTAGCTCACATATTGGGTTATACATGTAACCGAAGAAAAACCTTCCAAGGTATTTACAATTAATTTTTTATACAATTATTATTGTGAAATAATGTATGTAAGTTTTCTCGAAAAATGTATTTAGATAACGATTGAAAACCAACACCTAAGTATTTTGTTTTTTTTTTGGTAGTGATTGTTTGCGGTAGTTGCCCTAAACCTAGACAAAGCTAAAAAATCGACCCAAGTAAAAAATTGAGCCCTAAAAAAGGCATTATCAAACCCGAAGTACTGTAAACCGTGCTGACCACAAAGCCAATGGATCGATGGTTTGTTGGCTGTTAGGGTTGGTAACTTCTTTTCACATGCAAACTTTCGAGGTTAGAAATTCAAACGTATGCAGTACATTAAACAGTAGTTGAAAAGCCATATTTATAATTTGGTTAGATGTCAGAGTTAGTATAAATACCAAAAGACAATAAAAGATGAAGCATGGCCTAAAAATATTAGTGGTTAAACAAGATTGTTAATCTATAAGCCTGTTTGTACCGAGTAAAAAAAACATTAACTAATGTGTTTTTAAACAAATTGTGAGAATATTACATTATTTTATCGCCTCCAAGTTTAATCTATGCAAAATTGTTTGTTAACTCGATTGTGGGAGTCTCAAGAGTGCTTTCTAGTCAACCACTATTTGTGTACTCTTACGACCAATGAAGTTCAGGAATGAAAAGAAGAAGTAGATGTCTTTTGGTTGTAGTAATGAAATGGAATAGAATGTAATGACTTTTTATTATTTGGTTTCATTTTTTATTTATGAATTATCTTTATAATGTAATGATTTTTTCATCAAATAAAGGAATTAGAATTACACTTGAAAATGGATGTAAAGACTATTTTTTTTTATATATAAATTAGCCATTTTTTCCTTTTTTGCCCTTCTTTTAACATATTTTGCTCTCTCGATGTCATTTTTTTCCTCATATTTATGATTAAACCAACTATATAATTTACATTCATATTCATGACTAAATCACTTACAAATCATCTTTTTTCCTATATCATCTAATTATTATATTTTTGCTTTCAAATATACATTTTCTATGTGATATTTATTTGGTAAATAATAATGAGTAATTATTAAAATATTAATTTTATTACCACAAAAAATTTAATCTATTTTTATATTTAGTAATTTAATCTATTTAATCATTACCATAGGTATAACTATTTTCTTTTTCCAATAATGATAGCATTTATTTAAAAAAAATAATTCGATATGTTAGTCAAAGTACAATTAATTCTATTACATTTCATGGTTGATTCTAAAGTTTTAATCAAACAAAATAATTACATTTTTTTTTTTCCGTTCCATTCTTATTCTCATTGCTGCCGTTGTTACCATTACATTCAATTTTATTTTATCAAACCAAATGACATCTAATCTGCTACTGAAAGTATATTCTCGGCACAAAATACAGAGGATATTTACTATAATTTCACATTAAAAACAAGGTTAATTGCTACGTAGACTAATATTACAAAAATAAACCGTACAACTTGACAATGTGTTCGAGAGGAGTTCCTTGCAACCTAACAAATTAAATTAACTTAACTATACGTAATAAAGACAACAATCGTACATATACACGTAACTAAACTAGCAACTAAAAGAATAAAATAACAATGGAAGTAAAAGATCCACCGAGTAAAAGCAGCGACATGTATATAAAGAGAGAAGTCGTCACGTGTCGGTGAGAAAGTGATGAAATGAGTTACGAAAAAAAAAAAAGACGAATTAAATTAGCCAATCGACATGACCCATTCATCCATCCACTATATCACATATTATATATGCTTTTTTCTTTTCCTCTGGAAGAGCTCAGCCCCTAGCTAGCTTCCATTGCCAACAACTCTTACTCCTTTCTTCTCTGCCCTGTCATCTCCCTTTTCCTTTTCCCTCTCCCTTTCCATCCTTCTCTGGATGAACGACAGAAAATAGTTTTCCGCCGACGAGGGAAATCGTACGTACATCAATTAATAAGTGATTAATTATAGAGTGACAGTTCTGGCCGGGTTAAGGGGCATAGCGTTTGGACCGAGTAGCGGTTGGAACCAGAGAATTAGAAGGAAAAGTAGAAGGAAAGTGAAGAAGGTTAGAGACAGTTTGATGGAATTCTGGAACAGGATGGTATTCCCTGTTCGCCGAGTTTGGCTTTCCATCTCCTCTCGTCTTATAAAGCCTCCCAAATCTGGTATGTTTATTTCTTCTTAATTTTCTCTTTTAATTCTCTTTTCTCTTTCATTTTCTTTCTTTCCTACCAAACAGCTTCCAATAAATTCAATGGAGGATATTAAATTAATATATTTATTTTATGTGTATACAACTGCACAAATTCAGAGCTTTGTATAAGTGGACGGATGATTACTACGTTAGGCCAGATTTCTATTTCCTTCACATTTCACCTGTTGTCTACTTGTGTTCACATTAGATGCAAATTTTAGTTTCATCACTTTTTTTCTTCTCTAGAATTTCTTTTTTTTTTTTTTTCTTTCGGGTAGGGAGGGATTTCTTTTAATTCGATATCTCCTTCTTTCTTTCTTTCAGTATTATATTATCTTTATAATAAAATTAATTCAGATATTTTTTACTGCCATATGCATTTAGTTTCAGGGCCGTATATGCATTTAGTTCTGCATAACTTTGATATGTCTCAAAATAAAATAAAAAATCAGTACCTTTTTGTTTTTTTTTTCTAGAGATTCTGCAATTATGGATGCATATATATATATATATATATATATATTCGTGTAATAATTATGCCTCCTATTACTGTTTATTGTCCTAACTTTGAATTCTTCCTAGTCAATTAAAAGAAGAGTTTTGCTGTTGGACCCATGTATATTGTATGATTACGACAGTCTACAATTATAGCTTCTTGAACTGTGTTTTTTTTTCTTCCTAAAAACATTATTAAATATGTAATCTCTACTATGGTATATCATTTTTTTTATAGGGAAATTGTGGTATATAATATTTGCGAGTCTATTTCTTGTTAATAAATTTATTTATTAGTTTAAAGTGTTTGTGATAGATCATACCCTTTTTCCTTTTTGATGGTTACAAAAATTCTCTTGTTTAATATTCCAATTTGTCCTTTTTATAGTAGTGGTAAAATTGAAATTTCCTTGTAAAAACCCTGACTATGAAAGTGGGAGAATAGTTCGCGACCATATAGAGTGTCGGCGAGCAATATAATACAATAGTCACGAAGCACAACAAAAAGGACTTTCTCAACTATAGACAATTTTAGGCATTGCGTAGTGGAAAAATCTCCTCGTTCGATTTATCAAAGTCAGGAAGGTTTTAAACTTCTTTTCCCGACTTTTCAGCTTTGGAAATTTTACAGTCATAACATTGTCTGTTCTGTGTCGAAATTACAGTGACATTCCTAAAATTTAGAATATTTAGACAGACACCCTATCTATTAATTGAATAGAAGTACCAAATTCACTATCTCCTCCACTTTGATATCTCACTATTTGATATGTTCTAATGTATCTCACATTTTAAAAATATTACAAAATATGGTAAAACTTACATGTCAAAGAGTGAGGCAATATAGTGGATTTAGCACTAACTCTTAGTTAAATTTGACTAAAATTTTAGTTTGATCATAAACTTTTCATTTAATTTCAAAATTTCTATCAAAATAACAACAAAGGGTGTTAAAATTAAAAAGAATAACGTTAGTGAATGGAGAAAATAATTTTTGAAACTTTTTCAGACACAAAATTGACTATATCTTTTTTTTTTTTCCCTCTGTCTCGAGGATGTCATTATAATTTTGACATAAAAGAAGGGTGTCAATGTTATTCCTTTAATTATTATCGGGTAGGTTTGTAACAAGTTTCGATTTTTATGATCTTGTATACCAGTAATAATGAAGAAGAGAATGATACAAGATATATAAACTTAAATAGGTATTTTGTCTTAACAATCTCCTATAGCTATTTTTGTTTTAACCTGCCGGTAGATATAATTTTTTCATCATTCAATTTTGATTCAATGATTATTATTCAATAGGTCATTTGCAAAAATAATAATAATAATAATAATATTCAATGATTATTATTCAATGGGTTATTTGCAAAAATAATAATAATAATAATAATAATAATAATAATCTCATCATCGTCTCTTACCAAATGCATTATAACTCATAACTCTTACCAAATGCATTTTATCGATCCGTAGCGGTTTCATATAAATCACTATTTGAATCTCTTTATATATATAGGTTGCCAATCTAATAGGTATTTTTTTTTTTACCTATGGGTAGATATTTTTTTTTTAGCCATTGGATCACCATTAGATAGTGATCCAATGGCTACAATGAAGTGCATGAAAAGACGTGCATCATTAATGTTCTTTCTCTCTCTTATTTTTTATAGTAAAAAAATGTGCATGCTAAATTTTCATTGGCCAAATTGATACCTATACATAGGTAAAAAAAAAAAATACCTACTGGATTGGTGCCCATATATATATATATTTGGTGTATCTTCTACTTCTTATTAACATTTTATAAACGAAAAAGTGCACTTAGTTGATCTAACCTTCAATTTATTCTTAAACTGTCAAATTATTTTCTTTGTTTTTTAAGGAAAAAAAATGTACACAAAGGGTCAGATTGAATTAATAAATTATTTGACAGATATTACATCTTTATCAAAACCTCTTTCTAAATACACAGACAGTAAATCTAAATATTCTCCACGGAGCAACTACTAATGGTCCGTGTGGAGCGGAAGTTGGTCAACCGAATAGTGATATCATATTATAATGGCCCGTTTGTGCAACCTGTTATTTAAAGAAAATGTTGTGTCATGTAATCAAGGAATAAAAATGCTATGTCATATGTGTAAATTCTAAAATTAATCTCCTCTTTATTATAATCAAACCCGAAATTGAAAAAGTTGTTGCTAGCATATTCTTAAGTGTTCTGATTTTAACTTTTCTATTTGACCGTTATATTGAAAATTTGAAACAAATTGAAGGGTACATGACTCAGAGAGACCGAATGCTTTATATCCACTAGACAAAAACCACTTTAACGAGCAGAAAAATTTGTGTTTCTAGGAGATCTGATCCACCCTTCCCATATACCACCCAATTCTTTGCTTTGTCATTGTGCCGAAAGCATGGGAGCCTATCAGGATCAACATCTTTTTTAGTGCAACTTTATGCCCAAGTCACTTTAGCAAATGCCCTGAAGAAAGAAAGCCTTTCAATAAAGGAAATATTCTAACATTCACGTTTATGCACAAAAAATAACCAACACACATCTGGTCCTGCTTCATCTTTGTGATTATACCAATCAAAATCTAAGCAACGCTCATAGATAACTATCAATATCAGACTTAAAATTTGTCTATTAATGTGACAAATTATAAATTAGACACATCAATTGCGTAATCAGTAGAGTTCATAACATATTTATAATTTGTTTGACTATAAGGTCCACATATGAAATTGCTGGAATTTAATTAGAATTATGCTCTGGCTAGATGTGTATGGCCATTCATAGCCGTCTTTTATCATGGGCTCAAGTAGATCCTACTGTGGGCCCACATAAATGAACGACTAGAATAATTGTGTGTGACACAACTATATATTGAAGTATGATTCTAATTGATATGTTTTGGTTTGGGCCTTATATTTCAGGTGTTGGGCTTTTAAAGCTACATAATGACATACAGACCTGTGGGTATCAGGATGTTCAGGTGATGTGGGAGATACTGCAAAGATCGGAATCAGAGGTGTTAGGAAATCACGATCCCGAACATCCCAAGCGCAAGCAGCGATTGCTTCGGAGGGTTTTTGTATGGTCTAACCAAAGTACAGAACCAACTTTATCAGCCAATCATGCTTAAATTATATTAGTACATTAACTACCATCAGATGCCATGTTACAAGGATAATAATGTAAAATGGTGCTAATAATGTTCCTCAACAAGACATCTTGAGCATCATATACTTCACCTGCAAAATAGGCATAATTGCAACTTAGAACAGAGTTACTGCATCAAAGGTGTATCGGAAGTTGGTATGAAATAAAAAGTTTACTGTTAAGTTTTCCTTTATTTCTTTCTCTTCTGCATTTTAGATATAATGATCGAGCATAAATAAATAAATAAATATGAGTACACAACAAAAGAGGTACGATTTACACTCTTGGAGAAACGTACTTGATTCAATCTCAAAGAAACACTATAACTCAACATAGTAATGAATGCTACATTCACATTTCTGTTTCTCCAAAACCCAAATGAAAATGAAAACAAAATCAAACCAAAAACAATATATATGATGTAGTAGCAGAAATTGTAATTTATTGGCATATATGTAATTCTATTTATAATGGGATCCTCGTACGGTTAAAACTCACTTGATAACATTATGCTAATATCCAAATAGCAGTGAATATTATAATACCGTTTAGTGCTTAGTCGAAATTAGGAATGTATGGACAAACCATTAGGGATTCAAACACCTTGTACAGGAAAAGTTGACTTTGGTAAAGATCCAGAGTTCAGATCTTACACATCCCAAGAAAAAACTATTTTTTTCAACAAATATAAGGCAAAAAATTTATCATGCTTCAGAGTAAATGAGCATGTAAGCCTGGAATAGTGAAAAGATGAGAACGACACAAGCCACATTTTGAAAAACTTAAGGTTATTTAGCATCATAACTGAAAAGTAGTATTTTGTTTTTAAAAATAAAAAATTATTCATCGGGAACAAGTAAAGGTATTTAGCATTATTTTTTGAGAATAATTTTTAAAAATAGAGTTAAAATAAAATAAAAAATTCAGAAAACAATAAAGTATTGTTTTCAATGTTTTTTTTTAATTTTTAAAAAAAAAAATAAAAAAAAATTCATATAATTTTTATATACACATTTTTTTATAATTTTTTCTCTCATAATTTTCTCTCTCCTTACTCTTTCTCATCACTTTCTCTCTCTTCATTCTCTCAATCTTCATTTTCTCTCTCCTCATTTTATTCCATCACTTTTTCTCTTATCATTTTCTATCCTTTTTTTTAATCACATTATATCTCCTCACTCTTTATTGCTATTTTGTTTTTCGTAACTTTTTTTATATTTATTTTTTATCTCTATATATTCTTATCATTTTTTCTTTCTTGTGTATTTTTATTAATTTTTTTCCTTCTATCCTTCTCAATATTTTTTATTTCTCTATTCTCTAGTAGCACTTTCTCTCTTATAATTATTATCTTTCATTACCATTTCTTTTTGTGAATTTATCTCTCTTTATATCTCTAGTCAATCTTTCTTGACTATTTCTCTCTAAATATTTTTCTTATAATACAAATATGATTTTTTTATATTTATTTAATTCTTTACCCTAAAATTTGTTTTTAGAAAATATTTGTCTAACACTCATTGTTTTCTAAAAGCATTATAGAACAATTTTTATTCTCATTTCTGAATGCACTGCTCTCAAAACAAAAAATAAAAAACAATACTAAATAGGCCTCAATACCCAATTTTCCCTACTCTTATTCTCTCTACGTCATGCAACAAAATGAAAGAAACTTTCTAATTTAAAAATTAAAAAAAAAAAAAAAAAAAAAAAAAAAAAAAAAACCAAATGTATGCACATTAGATGGCAAAATAGGCGGACTAGGCCAGCCTAACCCGCTCATAATGGGCTCAAAGTGTGGACGGGCCGGTCCAATTTGCAAAGGAAAAAATAAAGTCTAACTCAGCCTGTTGGTGCCCAGTTCCTAGGCGGGCCAAGATCAGACCAGCCCATTCCTACCTATTATTTTTTTTTAACAACAAGAGCCCAGAATTCTAAGCTCTAAAAAAAATTTGCAATAACAAAGCTCAGAATGGGCCTTAAAAAAATGGTTAGTCTAGACAGGCCACCTGCCGAGATTCCCAAACCCAAGTCGGCCTTAGCTTTAAAACGTCATTTAACTTATTTACTCATATATATACCCATCGGTCCGTCTCAGTATATAATTAAGTACCTGTGAAGTAAATAAGAAAAATTATGCATACTGTTAGGCCAACATTGACTGGGTTGAGTACGAAGAATTAAATAACATGTCAAAGGTATTTGAAACAAAGAGAATGACAGGAGTTTGACATTTGAAACAAAGCTACTGACCGGAGATATAAGAAGTGCAGAGGATCTACATTCATAATGAACCTCCAATCCTCTTTCTTGTTTTGTCGTTATAAGTGTGAATGGGGTGGATGTCATGTTTAATTTAATTAAATCATACTCTTAACATTTAATCTATATCTCACCCTGTTTAATGAAAATGAGGTAAATAATATAATTATTAATTTACTCAAATTTTTTAACTAATTTGTATTGTAATAAAAAAAAACTAATTCATTATCTTTATTTTTATGTTTTTTATTTTATCTAAATAATTATTTAATATAATTTATTAAAGAATTACTTTAATTACGTGAATTCAACTCAAGTTCATGTCAAAACAGGTTCAACTAATAAGTTTTGAATCGTGTTTATCGTATCATGAACTATAGCCGCTTCTACGTTTATTAAGACGAACCGTAACTTAATTAATTTTCCACCAAAAAAAATCATGAAAAATTTATATCTTCGACTTTTACTTTTTCAATCTTAGCACAATAGAGAGAACTCAAGGAGAACAAAAATCTTTAACTCAACCTCTTAGTCTATATTTTTCTAAAACAATTGAAATAAAAGGGGGGAATGCAATAACGAGACCAAATGTCGCAACCCAAAAATCGAACTTTTTTCCATAAGCAACAAGAAGGATCTCATACCTAATGTAGTTGCCATCAATCTGATATAACCTATTTTTCTGCGATATTTCCAGAGATTTGAAGATTATCTCAACGTAAAAATCTCTGCTCAAGAAGAAAAGACCATAAATTACTCAGAAAATTACATTCAAAAGTCAAACCAAAATGACAAAGAAAAAAACAACATAACCAATTAACTTTTTAACAACCAAAAGACAAATATAAATAATAATGTCATATTTAAGAAACTAATCGAATATAGAGAACGCATTCCCTTTTTTTTTCCCAGGGGAAGGACGGACTAAGAAGACAAACCTATAATTCGATGCATATGTACTTATAAATTATAATTCTAAGATTCACAGGTGATTTCCACCGCAATCCTCGGAAGCTCCGTCGAATAAACCTTCATTCTTCAAACCCATATGCTGCACGTGAAAGACTCAAAAGTTAGCTTCTTCAAAATAATAAAAACATAATAAATGGAAAACTGATTTTGATGAGTTCTTCGACAGAGTAGAGAAAGATAAAATGAGAAAGATATTTTAGATAAACGGAGAGAAAAAGAGGAAAGCAGAGAGAGAGAGAGAGCAAGTAGAACGTGTCAGTTCAGAACAAAAGAGACCAAAATTTGTCACTGTTACAACATAGTGAGCTGCTGTACTGTGAACCCTTGGATCAGAAGAACAATGAACGATTGAGATTAAATTTCGGTTGAACCAAGTAACAAAACTAAAATGCTCATCCGCTTTTATTAAAGGTGTTTAGAATATGCTTAATTATTATTATTATTTTTGCTTATTGTATTACTATGCATTATGCGGTCTAAAAATCTATATGTTGGTCGATGTCGAAAAAGGAAAATTAGCGACTAAGTTGAACGCGTCAGGTCGCATTAGAATTTTTCTGATTGAAATACGACCTCTTCCGAATGAGTTAAATGTGACCAGTACGAAAAAGAAACTAGATCAAGTTTCATCAAGCAGGTAATTTACAAAGAAAGTGAAACAAGTTTCTGAATGGAGATCGACTAATCATTCTATTTAAGTTATTGCTTACTTATATTGTTACTCAAATTGTATTTTCTGATTACATATTTACCCGTTTTCACAATTGAGAAACACTGAGCTACTCTTATCTATATAAAAGGAGCTTAGTGTTGTTAGGGGGATCTTTTTGGATTTGATTCTTGGCGACACTCTGTATCTCTTTCTTGATTTTTACCTTGAAATTTAAAAAAATTCTTGTAATTCTCCAGAAAATAGTGAAAGATAATAAACATAAATTTATCTTTTTTACGACTGAATCACCGTAGAATTTTTATCTCTTATTTACTTTGATTATATAAAACCTTTTCACACACATCTTATCATTTTTTAAATTTATTGTTGACAAAATCTCGTGCTTTATCAAGCAACCTTCGAGTAGTTTTTTAACGTGAACTTGCTAAATATCGTCGGAAATTCACACATTTCAGCAAAAAGATAAACTTCCCAAAAAGCGACTACACTTGCCTTGAGGTCCACTGGTTGGGGCGATCTAGTCAACTAGATTTTGTCTGTTTATTTAGTTTTTCCTTAGTTGAAAATAAATTGTACTGATTTGACTTCCAACATCTAAGATGACAGTTTTTTTTTTTTCTCATTTTTCTGAAACAAAAAAGGAAATCGGGTGGTTTGTTGTCCGTCCCTCCTTTAAGCAGGCTGCATTGAGGAACTATGGGGCCCTCTAAAAAGCTTAGATTTTCATTTCATTGAGTTGTTGAATTAATCAACTTTGATACAAATTTTGATCGAGCAAGAGAGTGTCTTTAATCTTTATAACAGATTGCTCACGATATGTTTTTGCTTCATGCTGTGAGCAAAAAGCATTAAGATGACAGTTTTTTTTTTTTTTCTATTTTTTTCTGAAAAATAAATTAGATAGTGTCCGTCCTGCTCATTTAAGCAAACTCAAGTTTCACTGAGGAACTATAGGGCTCCAAAAAGTTTAGTGATTAAGTTGTTGAATAAATCAGCTTTCGTGCGAATTTTGATCGAGCAAGAGAGTGTCTTTAGTCTTTATAACGGATTGCTCGCGGCATGTTTTTACTTAATCATGCCGTGGATGTTATTACGCTATATTCTTAAACTATAAATTGCACACATGTGGATTGATGTAATTTGTAAAATTCATCCATATAACAGCACTTTTTTCTTTTACTTGTAAAAGAATTATTTGTTCTGATCTTGCAATTAGTGTTGGGCAGTTTTATTGCAAATTTGATTGTTAAACTTATTTACAGCAAAAAGTTTCAAAATGTCCCCTCTTGGATAGTTCATTCTGGACCATAACAACGCTATTAGTTGTTGAAGATCGCAATATATCTTTATAGTAGTGTCATAATAATTCAGCACGAATTTATAATTGTTCCCTTTTCTATGTATGTACTACCGTTCACCAACAAACGATAGTTTATAAGCACAAAAAATTAGTCACTAAATGTAAGAAATTTTTAGACAAAAAGTGATCATAATCACAAATTTTAATTTGTGGCAAAACCGTGACTAAATGTCCAACCTCATGCCCTTTTTTTTTTGTTTTCTGAAAGAGTCCAACGTTATGCTTACTAATGATGCAAGTATACTATTAAAATTTGATATATGTTGTTATTGGTCTTAAGCATTCCATAAATTAAAAAATAAAATAAAATAAAATTAGGCATATATTGAACAAATTAAATTTCACGATTACATAATTTTATTAATATTCTTTCCCAATTGGACGTCACGATGAATAGGGAATAGGCTGTGGAAGTGGATAAGGGGACGAACTCCGATGTTGACTTTTCAATACTCGAAGTCATATTGTGGTAGATTTGATATTATTTAAACAAGGCCAGCAGCAAGTTTTGCTCTCAAGTCCTTGCGCAAGATTTTTCCTGACGGGGACTTGGGAATGGCTTCGATGAAAAATACTCGATTTATTCTTTTGTAAAACACAACCTGCAGATTACAATACAAATATTCATGTCACATTTGTTGAAGCAGAAGCCATAAATCCACAACAAATAATACAATAACAAGATTGATCAGCCAAAACCTACAAGTTTGTAAAAACAATTCATTTTTTTGGCCAAAAACCGAATAAAATCGATCCATGCTTCTTTATGCCCAACTTCTATCATATTTAGGACTTAAATAAATAAAGAATCATATAATTTATCAAATAAAGAAAATGAAAACAAAATAGATACCTGTTTAGAAATAAATTGTTTAATCTCATCCCCAGTGATCTGAGAATTATTAGACCGCACCACAAATGCAACAGGAACCTCCCCAGCTGCTTCATCATTCATACTGATCAAAACCATGTATAAAAAAGATTAATTTTTTTTAATCTAGTTTAATTTTTTAGTAACATTTGAAATTAAAGAATCTAAACTGTTAAAGTTTAAATATAGATAGTTACATTATAGAGTTGATAGAGACTTACGGGACAACAGCGGCATCAGAGATGTGGGGATGAGTAAGAAGCAAGGCCTCAAGCTCAGCGGGGGCCACCTGAAAGCCTTTGTACTTGATTAGCTCCTTTAACCTATCCACTATGAAGAGCTCATCATCGTCATCCACCAACCCAATGTCACCAGTGTGTAGCCATCCCTCTTTGTCTATTGTATTCTTTGTGGATTCTGGATCATTCAGATAACCTGTTTCAAAAATCAACGGTCATGATTAATGGGTTTAACTTAAATTGGCATTGTAGGAGTAGAGTTGTACCTAAATTAGCAATGCCACAAACTTAATATAATATAGATGGTCCAAGCAGACACAGCATAATAATGAAGTTTCGACTGACTCTAAATTTAAAGTGCACGAGGCTAAATTCTATGAAACCATACTTTAATCAGCATGTTTAATTTATAACAAAGCAATTAAAAGAAAAACAAAAATAAATAAAAACTGCTACATACAAGTCACATGGTAAGACCTCAAATAAAATTAATAAAAAGATGACGTCACCTTGTTAAGGAATAAAAAATACTAGTTTTAACATAGTTGCAACAAATATATATAGGACACTAATCCAGTAGGTATTTTTGCTTTTACCTATGCAAAGGTATCAATTTAATCAATAAAAATTTAATTTACACATATTTTTATTATAAAAAATAAGAAAAAAAAAATATTATTAATGTACGTCTTTTTATATATTTCATTATAGTCATTAGATCACCCTCACCGGCTAACAAAAATTACCTACTGATCGGCAATCATATATATATATATACGTATGTCTATATATTCATTTGAAAAAACAATTTTTATCATTATATTCGTACCTTTCATGATTTGGTCCCCTCTAATACAAATCTCGCCAGGCTGGTTACGTGGCAAAGAAGAGCCAGTTTCAGGGTCAACTATTTTCAGTTCTGCATTCCTCACGACAGTTCCACATGCACCTGGTTTTACCTCCAACGGTTCCTTCGCAAACGCCAACGACATCGTTAGCACCGGCCCTGCCTCCGTCATTCCATAACCCTGGGATATGATAAATTTTAATATTAATTAGTTTCATCATTCACTATTATAAAATTATTTTTTTTGTAATTGTCTTTAATTACCTTTTCAGGTATATATACTATGGTATATTAAAAAATTGTTAATTTTGTAGACTTTTTTTTTAATCTTAGTTAAATAATGGATGCAACATTGAGCAAATGATTACATGCTCTACTCAAGATCAGTGTTAAATCACATACATACATACATATTTGCTAAATTGTCAACATATTTTCTTTTGTTACATATTTAACATCAAACACAATATCACACACGCTTCTATCTTTTCCTAACGTCGACGGAACCGCTGTTACTAATTTGTCGTTAATATTTAATATTTATTTTGTAATGGGACAGTTTATAAAATGAAATAAAATAAAATAAGTAGGTAAGCTGGTAAGGTATGCATCCCGCACCTACGTCAAACGATGACTTTTATTATCAATTTTTGAAAAATAAATGAATGCGAGAGGTATTAGAACTACAGTGTCATATTTTAGGCACTGCCAGCATGACACATGACCTGTAAGTAGGCCATGTTAGAGGTAATTTTATGTCATCAGAAATCTGTGGCCATGTCAACTACCACAAAACTGGTTTGTTTCACTTTACCTTATTGCCATTCTTTTATTATGTTAAAATAAACATACAATTTCCACTAGCCCTCCACATCATCATGTTTCTTTTTTTATAAAAAAAAAAATTGTTTTTTGAGGGGGGAACTCACGGACCGGATGAAAATTAATTTACCTTTTCGGGAAATTCAAGTAAATGTTTTATTGCTATCCTTTCGGCCCTTCCTATTTCCTAACTTTGGGAAACCAGGCCCCCATTTTTTTTTTTTTTAAATATACTGGTTGTTTCTAAAAAGGGCACTACTGGTTGTTTCTAAAAAGGGCACTAAGTAGGTTTTTTTTTTCGTAATAAAAAGAATGAAAGAGAATTAAATAATTTGTATTTATTATTTTTTTAATTATTTTAAATATAATAATTGTTAAATAATATGATCTAATAACTAAAAAAACACCTATAAATAAAAAAAAATCTACCCGATTATTACCCCTTAAAAAAATGTGCAAAATTTCAATCCACTCTATTGGCTACGCTAGGTATTAATTAATATCTCAAGTCTGATTAATTGTATGACTAGAAGTTATCATAATATAATTTACAGCAATAATGAGTTAAGAATGGAATAATGAATGCAAAACCAATTGATCCTTATATATAAATGAGATCGTTGAGAAAACTTTTCCTATTGAAAAGTCTACATAGCAGTGCACCACCCTTTTAGGTTTTACCTTATCTGCCAACCCGACTTTAAATCAATAATTTCTAATATTGGTGACCGGTGTACACCAAAGTCCAAAAATGATAAATACCAAAATATTTAATGAAATTATCATTTGACCTACGTACAAATTTAATTGTGCGGGCAACTTGGACTGCTTTTACTGGTGCGTTATAATACTTATCGTCAGGTCTTTTAGTACTTTCATCTAATTTAAATGATTTCTTATTTTGTTATATTATATTATATGTTATCATGTGGCATTCCACTTCTATTGAATAGTTGTAAGACATAACCTATTAGTACCTGGCCAAGCGTGACGCTGGGAAACTTGGCTCTGACGGTGTCCTCAAGTTCCTTCCCCAAGGGAGCTCCTCCGCACTTGAGCACCCGCAACGACGACAGGTCATACTTGTCGAGATCGGGGTACTTGGCGATGGCGAGCACGATGGGCGGCACGACGGGCGCCACGCTCACCTTGTACCTCTGTATGAGCTCAAGCAGCGACCCAATCTCGAACTTGGGCATGATCAGGATCGCGGCGCCAGCCCTCAGGCTGCACAGCATGACCGAGTTCAGCGAGTAGATGTGGAACAGTGGCAACACGCACAGGACGACGTCGTCTTTGCCGTAGTACAAGTTGGGATTCTCCCCGTCCACCTGCTGCGCCACGCTCGTCACGAGCCCCTTGTGCGTCAGCATCACCCCCTTGGGCAGCCCCGTCGTCCCGGACGAGTACGGCAGCGCAACGACGTCGTCGGGGCCTATGTCTACCTCGGGCAAGTCGTTCTCGTCGGCCTCAGCCAGCTCCGAGAAGTGGAACCAACCTTCGGGGACCGGCGAGTCAACGCACATGAGCTTGACTTCTTGATCGGCGGAATTCAAGTCCTTCACTTTCTCGTAGTAAGAAGCCTGCGTGATGACAAGCTTGGCCTTCGAAGCCTTGGCTTGTTTGAGAATCTCCGCCGAGGTGAAGAAAGGGTTGGCGGCCGTGGTCATCGCCCCGCGATACGACGCGCCCAAGAAGGCGAACACGTACTCGGGCGAATTCGGCAGCAAAACCATTATGACGTCGCCCTGTTTGATCCCGAGTTTGTCAAGGCCGGAGGCGACTTTGCGGGCGTTGAGCTCGACATCGTCGTAGGTGTATATTTTCCCTGTGGGGCCGTATATGATGCAGGGACGAGATCCTTGCCGAGACTTGTTTCCGAGACAGTAAGTGTGTAGAGGGAGATCTTTTGGGATGTAGATATCGGGAAGTTTTGACCGATATATTATGTCTTGCTGCTTTGTTTCGGTTACCGCCATATCGAGAGATAGAGAGATTTGCCCAAAAAACACGACCAAATTAGGATTGAGTTTGGTTTGATCTTTTCTTGTGGGTAATGGCTTCCCCGAGGAGGGTGGAGGACATGGGAGGTGATCATATAGAAGAAAAGATTTGGTTGTTGATTACGCTGGTAAAGGGTAGTGCGGTTGGTGAAGGGAGATATTTGGAAATATGGTGATGTACTAGGGGTGAAATGGGAAACGCGGTGCCTTATTAAGGCCTCGTTTGATGTGCGATAATCCCGAAATAATTTTAAACTAATTTTGAGACAACAACACTTCCATTAATAATAATCGAAAAACATTGAAAAATAAGATATGAGTCGTAATCCAAAAATACTTGATCTAAAAGCCGAATGCAAGAAGTCGAATTTTATATGACTCTCTGTGTGGTATTTCTACACTAATAATGCTACTATAAGGCATTACATATGTACAAATTAATAATAGAAATATGAGGCTCAATATAAAATTTATGCGTGCTCTCCTAAGCAACTTATTTAACATTTTTGTCTTGCACTACATGTTTCTCAACATTTATTTATTTATTTATTTTTAAAAAAGCTCCATTGGAAGTTCAACTTTTTTTTACTTATGTTTTTGACTTCACATTAGCGTATAAATTAAAATGCGGCAATTGTAAGCTAGTGTGCATGAATTTTTTGTGCGTCAAAATAACTTAATTCGAGACATCTGAGTACTACAAAGATCTGCGCTTAGATTTAGATATACCTATTACCCATTTTGCAAGAAGTGCTTATTTTCTTGTGAAAAAAAAAAAAGAAGTGCTTATTTTGAAAAAAACAAGGTTACTGTTGCTCTTTTTATTATTCTTCTTCAAGAATAGAAATAATTTTTGATTATGAAAGTCAAACTAACCAAACGAGCCCTTATAGTGTGGAGAAAAATAATATTCTGGTTGTTGTTGGAGATGGAGAATCTAATATTTGGGTTGGTGTAGTTTTGGTGGGGGGTGGTCGGGTCAAAATCATTTGGTTGGACCTCTTTTCCAAATGAGATAATATAATCACCAACCGCAAATGTGGCGGGGAACTTCGTGTCCACATTCTTAAAAGACTGCTATATCCTTACCTACTACGCGCACAGCAAACCATCAGACTCTCGACCATAGCTCTAAGCCCCGACTTAAAAAATTTTAAGATTTCTAACAATTTTACTTATAAAAAAAATTACAAAAATACAGAAGTCAGTTTTTTTTTTTCTAAATTTTATACAGTTTTTATTAGAAAAATTTCACTTTAAAAGTTTTTTTTAGAAAATATCATTTTTAATATAATTATTAGTTATCTGAAAATTGGTTATCCGTTATTAATTATCAGTTAATTACTAGTTATAAATACTCAAAAACTAGTTACAGATTACTTACTAATATTTAGAAAAATATTTTTAAAATGACATTTTTCTAATTTTTTCTAAAATTGCCCCACAAGGCCTAACTTTCAGAAACTTTTGTCCTATGTTCCTATTAATGAGGTCCGGCCTATTTATTGTAAAAACGATGGGGCTTCTTACAAATTAACCGGGCCCAAAGCCTGAAAATTTGAAAATGATGGATGGACTAAACTTTTTTGAAAGAGAAAACTAGGTTGATACTAATTTAAAAAATTAGTTTAAATAGACGTCTATATTTCAAAAATTATAGCTAAATGTGAATTTTTTTTAAAGTTTTATTTAGTCGTGGAATATATTATATTTTTATTTTTGTTATTAATTGAGTTGGATATTTAGCTATATAAATTTTTGGACTTGGTTATATACCTAGTTTTGGGCCAAAATGGTCAAAGAACTGATCAGCCCTTTTTGAAAATCCTAGATATATTTAATATATATCATTTTTTAAAATTTATTTAGAAAAATAGTACTTATCAAAAATACTTATAAAGTTACCATTTTTTCCGTTCAAATTTTGTACTTTTCAAAAGTATTCAAGATAACTAATCAGGTCATTTAAGGCGATCATTCCTTCAAGTACCTTTTTAATTTGTGAAAAATACTATTTTTTGAAATTTTAAATATAGTATTTTTCTAAATAAATCTAGAGCTTTTCAAAAAAAAATTTTAATTTGGGATATTTTTAAATTTTTTTTGAAATTTTGCCTTGTAAAATCAAATTTTCCCGAATGGAGCAGACATCCAAGCACAAGGCTCAATATTACGATTTTTAGGAATTAAGGTCGTGGTATTTGACCCTACTTTTTAGATTATTTAATAAGAATGTCCTTTTTGCACCTTATTTGAAGAGATGACTGCTTTCATAACTTATTTAATAAATTTCCATTCATTTTATCATTTTTTTAAAATTAACTGTTTTTCAGTAGATCAATTTTTTGTATATCAATTTCATTTGTAAATTCTACAAATTCGTATGTGTTAGTATATCAATTTTATATCAGTGTGTCAATTTTATCATTTTTTTAAAATTAACTGTTTTTCAGTAGATCAATTTTTTGTATATCAATTTCATTTGTAAATTCTACAAATTCGTATGTGTTAGTATATCAATTTTATATCAGTGTGTCAATTTTATATCAGTATATTAATTTATTGTGTGAATATATCAATTTTATATTAAGTAGATCAATATTTACGTTTTTTTTTTTCATAAACTAATAAACTGATATAAATATTGAAAAACTGTCTGCCCTTTTTGATGAATTCGACCATTTGGCAAACTTTGATAATTCGGCGATTTTGCAAATAGTTTATTATTCATGATATAACATTTTTGTCGGACTTCGTGCTATATAAGACAACCATTTTTTTTTTTTTTTTTTTGAGTAATTAAGGCAACCAAGTTGCATGCTCAATATAGTATATCAATTCGATTTGTCCAAATTACAAATCGAGGTCACCCGTTTGGAAGATTAGATAAGGATTGAGATTAGAATTATCCATCTCAATCTCATGTTTGGTAATGACTTAATATTAAGGTAAATAATTTATTTCTAACAATTAATCTCCGGATGAAATTACTTATTCCTTCCATAAGTGCAGGATTTTTGTTTGCTTCGAATTTGGTTAACCTCTATATTTATGACACACTTCTCATGTTCATTAATCCCTTAAATGAAACGATATGTAAGGACAATTCCAGAATTCATTCCTACTACACCACTTAGAAAATATTTCCACCACTTTGTGATAACAATTCTACAAGGATCTTTACGTGGACCGGTCACAACAGAATTTCAAGTTCGTGACTTTTAGTAATTTTAAATTGAAATAATGATTTTTAAAAATTTTAGGAAATTAGGCACTTAAAATTTTCATTTTTAGTCCTCAAAAATAAACAAATATTAGAATCATGAAACTTTCCATTAGTTTTAATTTCTCAAGAAAAATCTTCATTTAAAGTTTTGAGAAAATTCTAATTAATTAATTTAGAAACCTTTGTTAATTCATAACTTATAATAAAACAAGTATAATAAAATCTTAAGTCCAATGTCCAAATAATTTATATAAAATCATTTGTATTTCTAAATATTCAATTTAATAGTAAAATCATTCTCATGCACCCACTTAATAAATATATTATTATTAGCTAAATAAATTTGACATAAAAAAAAAAAAGATGATATAGAATAGGAACTAACCAATGAAGATGTAAGAAATGACATACATATACCAAACAAACTTGTCAAGTCACCAAGATAATTATCCCCAAAATAAATCAATACTCGAAAGCAAGAGGATGTAGGAGGTGAGCACATGAATGCTTAGTAGAGATTCAATTACACTTTTTAAAGAAATATAGATACTTACTTTGAAGGTCCTGCATGGTCAGTGAAATACTCGGTTTTCCAGAAATCTAGTTGAAATCATCATCCAAAGGTTTAAATATTCAAAAATAATTGTAAAGCATAGTCTCAAAACAAATCCATTATCCAAAAGTTCAAACGTTCTAAACCATTGTAAAACATCACATCCAATCTTGTATAGATCTATTTAAGTCAAGTATATAACAAACAATACAACCAATGACATATTTAGCCACAAAAGATTGGTGATCGTAAGTGTGCAATATATTATGAGCCACCCTAAGTGAGTAACTGCATATGTATATTGTGTCTGAGTCACTTAAGTTGATAACCGTAAGTATGATATGTAGTTTAAGTACCCTTGGTAGGGTACTGTAAGTCTGAGCACCCTGAAAAGGGTACCGTAAGTCTGTTAGCCGCGTAGGTGCAATGGATACATGCAATGCTTTATGTATGACAGGAATGAGAATATGTACGATTTTTCGCAAAATCATATAACAAAGCATGCGATGTTTTTAATTAATCAAGTTTAGTTATCAAAACTAAATTCTAATTCAAATTAGATTTTATAAAATTTTGACAGCACAATATTCGTCTTCATCAAAATCAATAAAATCTAGTTCATGTAGAAAAAAGTTTTAAAACAAGATAATTTGACATACCAACCAATGTGAAGTACCTCCCAAGCAATTTAAATGTCAAATCATGACAAAACATACATAAATCACATTTTAATCAAATAGTCCATAAAATTTCATATTTATTGAAAATATTTTGAAATAAAAAATAAACCAATTTAAAGATCAAATAATTGAATCTCTACCTCAATCGGACGACAAGATAACATTATGGTGCTAGTGAGAGCATTTGGCGGTCGTTTGAAAGGTCAGGGGTCGTTTTTAAACCATCAATTGTCTACTTTGAAATGTCGCTTTTCCAACAGAGTCCTGAATGGAGAAACAAATATTCTAATACTCAAATTAATTATGTTAGACATATAACTAAATTAATTTGGATTTCGGATTGAAACTCGAACCATGACATGCAAAATAGACTAATCACGAATTTTGTCTCTCAAAATTCATGTCATTTCGATATATATCGATATATTATATAAAAATCGTTTCTCGACAATACTGAATCCAAAATTAAGGTCGAAATTTCGTTTTGAAATCCCATGTCTTAAATCCGAAAGTTTTAAAAATACTTTTTTTTAGAAATATTTAAAAAGATATCACTTTTTAATTTGAAAATTCTTCTATTTCCATATTTCAATTTAACATAATACCATCGTATTTGTTAATATTTCAATCTAGGATAATGGCTAGGAGGCTTTTGGTAATGTAGAAAATATCCATGGCGTAGCATCCATGTTCTGGTGCTGGCTGTTGTTTTGTTGGAACTGCTTCAACTGTTCTTGTAAAGCAGTATATTGATTTTTAAGACTCTTCATGGGTGTTTTGGATTCTGGATTGTAGTCTGATGAGTAAATCCTGTAGGTTTGAGCATCTCTGATCGAGTTGAGTGACCTTGCTTTCTACCTGGGCAACCTTTTGATCAATCTTTTGTAGGACGGAATTTTGGGCAATCATGTTTTCAGTCTGCCAGTTTAATACTGTCTTCGCAGGTGAGATTTTCTTCGTAGTCCCATCCGGATCTCTGGTGGTAGGATTGAGGACCTTTGGTTGGTGTGTTGTCGTTCCTGTTTGATCATTAAAGCTTCCAAGGGGTGGAAAATCTTTATCGTAGGAAGACATCATCAGGATTGACTGAGTCGGACTGCTTGGCTGTTCATACTTCTGTTCCTTTATTATCCACTTTGCCATTTTCTTGTAGCAGGGAAGGATATGTTGAGGACTTTTATCTTCCTGGTTATGGTCATCCCATCCACTAGGTGGTAGAGGTGGCTCCTGTTGAATATTCTGAGGGCAGGAGTATTTGACTATGTAGTCAAATTTTCCTGATGGCTGTCTGAGGAGACCTACTTTCTCTGATCTTGCTTCAAGTTGTTCTTTTAGTATATGACCTGTCTTCTTTGTCTGGGGCTTTGCCTCTGGACAGTCACCTGCTGCGCACATCTGGCAATTGCATAGATCCTAGTAGCAGTGTCCTGCTTTTGAGCTGAAAGCATAACAAGGATTTCCATCTTTATCGAATGATTCAATTTCTGCTGCGGCAGGGATGACAGTAGACATCATATACTGTGTGGTGAAATAGTCTGACATCTCTTGTTTTTTGTTGAAGGTGATCTCTATCGTCTCATCTTTCAGTGTTTTGAAAGAGGGGTCTGATGACTGGATTTGTACTTGGGGAACAGCTTGTTATCCAGGAGTCAGGAATTATCTTCTTGAGGTCTTCAGTTGAGATCTGCCTTAGAATATGAGTACAACTTGGTACATGGTGCGAGTTGACCGAGACGAGCAAGGCATCTGATGTTGTTGGAAGGGCCAAATCCAGAGCATGGTTTTGGACCCGATATACCATCTGGTAATGAAGATTGGCTCCCATGGCCTGTGGATCTTGTTCCACACTAATTATCTGTAACTGGACTTTAAAGGCATCTGTCAATCTTTTGTCTTTTAAAGACATACAAAAGTTCGGGTAGAAGGTGACAATGTATGTGCCTGCATTGAGCATTGTTTCAATGATACCTATACAAGCATGTTGGTATTTCAACATTCTTATATCAAGAAGGGCGATTTTTGCACAGACAGGAAGGCCTTTCCGACCATGGTAGGTTAACGCGAGGCGAATAGCTCCAAAATGGATATGACTAAAACCTTGGTCTATCCATTGGGGTGGAAATTTAGGTGGAATTTGCAGAGTGACATAAAGCTCTTTGTTTGTGGCAGGAAGTTCACACTGGTCAAACTTGGTTGACTGGACATATTCTTTGGTGGAATGAGGGGTAGGTTTGATTAGGGATTTTATGGATTGGGTGAAGGAGGATGACGGTTTGGTGAAAGCATGGTAAGGGTTAATGAGTGGAAGATTTTCTGAGGTGATCTTACTTTCTTCTGAGACATAGTTAAGCTCATATAGGTACTCTAACTTAGAAGCAGAAGATTTTCGAAGTGAAGGTGAAGGAGTTAAACTAAGTTGAGAGATAAGGTGGTTGGATGAGGAGGACTCAGCAGGGGCTTGAGGGTTACTCATGATGAAAAGGTCTGAGACTCTTATCAGTCTATGAGGTTGATCCTGGATGACTCTGATACCATGAGGGTTCCTAGATAATTACCATGTCTATGAGGTTGATCCTGGATGACTCTGATACCATGAGGGTTCCTAGTATTCACCCGTGAAGAGTTGAGGGTTCCTAGTATTCACCCGTGAAGAGTCAGCCTAGGTAGGATATTATAAGCTCTTTCAAATAGCCAGAGTTTCTCTGATAGCACACCATGGCTTTGGTGAGATTTTTGGCTTCTCTAGAGCTTAACATATACTACTTAAACTTCCTAAACACAAGTGCATACTAGTATTTGATGAGTCTTTGGAACATTTTTATGAGTTTGGTAATTTCTCTACTAACTGATAGAGGATCTCAGAGAAAGGGTTTAGAGACGAGTCATGTTTTTAGAACTCACAAATCACAAATTTTATTATTTTTTCACTCCGCCTTCTTCTGAGGGAAGAAGGGGGATTTATACAACTCCAGAGACCTTACCCCTATTGGGGAGGGAATCTCTTTTAACAAAAGAAAAAGAAAACACTGATTAAAGGAGAAGGAATCTCCTTTTTACAAAAGCTAAAGACAAACACTGATTAAAGGAGAAGGAATCTCCTTTTTACAAAAGCAAGCTAAAGACATGACCGGACTATGGCTTAGACAAGTGGCTACCATCCGAAAACTGGCTCATGACTGGGACTAGAGTTCATGATGTCTTTGTCATTGTCTGACGAGTCACGTGGCTGGGGCCATGGATTCATATGGTTCAAAATCATGTCATCTTCGAGGGATGAGCTGTGAGGATCTTTCCGGAGGTCACTTTTAGGTACACGTTACCACGTTGTGGTTCTGGTGAGTTCTTGATTGATCTGAGACATTGACAAAGGAGACTGGTCATTTGGGTCCTGGGAATCTTGAAACACTGAGGCTTGATAATTGACAACATCAGTATTGTCTGCAGTAGATTGGTTTTCCTCTGGTGGGATCCAAGGTCCATTATTGATATGGATAAGGAAGTGTTTCATGTCCTTGTCCATCTGAGCTGTATAGGCCGGCGAATAGTGTTCCCATGGTACGTCATCTTTTGGTCTTGGCCATATCTCATCTGGAATTATTCCATTTTTTTGGAATAATATTTTCTGAAGCTGTCGATACTCTGGATTTCCTATGGTGACCATCTGATGCTCA
>JXTB01000215.1:309730-326612 GCA_002914805.1 Parasponia andersonii | reverse complement strand
TTTTTTAGAGACTTGAATAAAAAATTTACGTTGTTAAGATGGATATTTTTTTTGGTTGCTCATATATAGATTTACTTATTTATTTTATATTATTTCAACATGTCATCAATGCTCATAATCATATTATATGATGGCTTATGGGAAAAGAATGAAGGTTCTTGGAATTGGAATAATAATAAAAAAAGCAATGATCAAAATGTATTATGGTTGAACCAAATATAACTTTTAACTAGCTATTAGATGAGATATATTGAAGCACAAAAATTGACCACAACTGCTTTGACGTAGAATTGAGTTATAAGCCAAAAACAATAATAGATATTGCTCTAATAGCTATAAAAAATGATAAAAACATTATGACTTTCATTTGTTGGTAGAAGAAAGACAATATCAAACTATGTATGACACTGGTAAGAAAAAATGCAGTTTTTAAAGAAACATTTGTTTTAGAATTTGATGATATAGAAGATTTTGGGGAGGATACGATGATAAGAGTTATGGCTAAGAAGATGACGACGATGAGGATGATGGTGGTGCTGCTAATGGTGATGAGGATGATGGTGATGGTGATGATTAAGACGACAATGAAGATGACAATGATCATAACAATAACCATGTCACAAACAATGAAAAGGCACAACTCTTTATCGAGCATGATATTTGTTTTATAAGTTTGGAGGTACTATTTGACAAAAATCTCTCTCAAGATGATTACATTAATGGTGTTTGCATAAGTTTTGTTCTTAATAATGCTTCTGAACCTCTTACTACTCAAAAAATGATAATTCACCGATAGATGGTACAAAATTATTTTCACATCTTCTGTTAAGTACTTCTACGGCTCTATATGTGTATAGTGAAGCAACACAATAACTTAAACTCAGCTATATCATTGAACCTTATAGAAGATTACTTTATTGTTGTCAATATTTTCTTGATAAGAAGGATTTAAAGACTAAATTACACATACTTATTATAAGAAAGAACTTTGAATTCAGAGTGAGGAAATCAACTAAGATGCTAATGGTGTTGATTTGTGTTGACCCAAATTGTAAATAGTGGATTCGTGCAATAAAGTCATCCATCACTAGTTTCTTTATTTTTTGCAAGCATTTAAGTGTACATACTTGTTCTTTAGAAATGTATAAGAATCATCACTTCCAAGTAATAAGTGCTATAATTAGAGATCATCTAAAAGAAAAATACCAAGGTGTGAAAATAGGTCTTACTCCACATCAAATAGTCAACAATTTATGTATTGGACTCAGTGTGAAGTGTAATTACTAGAAGGCTTGGAATGGGAGAAAATGGGCGCATAAACTTGTTAAGGCTGGTCCAGAAATGAGCTATACTAAGCTCTCATCGTACTTGTACATGCTTGAAAAGATGAATCCGGGTACGTATACAAGACTTGCAGTCGATGAAAAAAAACATTTCAAATATTTATTTATATCTTTGGGAGTATAAATTAGAGGTTCTAGTTACATGAGAAAAGTAATCGCTTTAGATAGAACATTTTTGGTAACTGAGGTTGGAGGTACTTTACTTATTGCAACTTCATGGGGTGAAAATTTTGAAATTTATTCTATCACTTTTGGTATTATTGATTTTAAGAATAATGCATCTTGGGAATGGTTTATGACCAAGTTATAAGATCAAGTATCCAATAACCATGACTGAGTATTCTTTTTAGATCAACATAAAAGCATTAAATTCACAATTCAAAAAGTGTATACATTTGCACACAATGGAGTTTGTATATGGTACTTAGGGTTAAATATTAAGACAAATTTTCAGAGTGTTGGTTTGACACGTTTGTTTGAAAATATAGCTCAACTTTACAGGTTGTGAGATTTTAGTATTATATTTACTGATCTTGCTCATAAATATCTAAGAGTTGTAAGTTACCTCAAGCGTAAGAAATTTGAACATTGATCGAGAGCTCATTTTCCAGCTAATCAATGACTAGCAACAATTCAAAGTCATTGAATGGAGCCTTGAAAAAACCTCGAGGTTGGATAATAATTGTTTTCTAGGAAATGAGGAGCACAATATAGTTGGTTCTACAAGTGTTGCACAATAGCAGATTTATGTACATTACTACTTACTATTAAGGCAAAAAGTAATATCAAAGAAAAGTTTGAACAGTCATGCCATATAAAGGTTATTCCAATTAATCAGTTTGAGTTCAATATTAAAAGTGAAGTACATGATGAACTTGTTATTCTTAAGAAACTTAGTTATAGCTGTCAAGAGTTTGACATTGACAAGATTTCACATACACATGCCGTATAAATGTGTATAGTGTATACTCTACTTTTTATAAGATAATCTTTTGGAGGATGGCATAGACAGAATCTATTTATTATGTATCTAGTGAACAAGAATGGAATGTACCAGAAAATGCAAAGGCTATAGTTGTCATTGCACTAGAGAAGAAAGCTTGAAGTGGGAGACCCAAAAATAAGAGAAACTATTCAACTAGAGAGTTTCAAAACAAGAAGAGAAAATGCCTTAATGGAGAATCTAGAAAAGAAAGCACAAATAAATCTCTCGAGGCTCCACCAAAAAAGAAAAAAAAGTGTTGAAATTGTGGAATGTATGGATACAACAAAACTTTGTAAAAAAACTCAACCAAAATCACGTCCTCGACAAATTGTCCTATTGTATCATAGGCACTATTGTCTCTTTTATCTTTGTACTAATGTTGGACTTGAATTATATTGATATGTGATATGTAATATGTTGTGTGTATTTTGAATTACATTGAATTGAGTAATATTCACAAGACACTTCCAATGAGAGGCTAGACTTTATATCTAGCGGTTCTGCTAAATTTTAAAATTCTACTAGATTTTGTTGTCGATGGGCTAGATAACATATCTAGTATGCTTGATATTCCTTAGAGTCAATAGACACCATGTCTAGCTGCTTTGCTAAATTATAAATTTCTACGAGACTTCAGTGACGAATGGCTATACATTATGTCTAGCATGATTGACTGTAACTTTGAGTGGCTAGACTTCATGTCTAGTAGCTTTGCTGAATTTTAAAATTCTATTAGACTTCGTTGTTGAGTGGCTAGACACCATATCTAGTATGCTCGACTACACCTTCGAGTGGTTAGACTCTATATCTAGCTTGTTTAACCCTTCATCCACGTCACTAGAACTATGTCTAGCCGTTCTACTGAATTTTAAATTTCTACTAGACTCCAATATCGAGTGACCAAACACCGTGTCTAGCAACAAAATGACTAAGTTTCTAGTAATATGGATGACATATTTTCAATATTTTAAAAAGTTAAGATAATGACTAACAAAATAAAGTGACTATGTTACTAGTAATATGGATGCATAATTTCAATATTTTAAATAGTTAAGATAGTGGCAAATACAATATTTTAAATAGTTAAGATAGTGACTAATATAATGACTAAGTTTCTAGTAATACGAATAATGAAGTGACTATGTTTCTAGTAATATGGATGATATATTTTCAATATTTTAATATAGGTTACATATTTCAATATTTTAAAAAGTTAAGATAGAAACTAACAAAATGACTAAGTTTCTAGTAATACTAATAATGAAGTGTCTAAGTTTCTAGTAATATGGATGACATATTTTTAATATTTAAATAATTAAATTAGTGACTAAAGAAATGACTAAGTTTCTAGTAATACGAATAATGAATTAACTATGTTTCTAGTAATAAGGATGACATATTTGTAATATTTTAAAAAGTTTCGATAGTGATTAACAAAACAACTAAGTTTCTAGTAATACGAATAATGAAGTGACTAAGTTTCTAGTAGTATGGATAATATATTTTAAATATTTTAATATAGATTATATATTTTCAATATTTTAAAAAATTATGATGATGACTAACAAAATGACTAAGTTTCCAGTAAAATGAATAATGAAATGACTATGTTTCTAATAATATGAATAACAAATTTCTCAAAATAGATAGCACATTTTTAATATGTTGTAGTTCAAATCCCACTAAGTGAGTGATTATATTTGGAGTTTAGTTTATGTTAAACTCTATTTATATATATTTCAACTTTATCGAGCAATCAAATACTATGTCTAGTTATTTTGTAGAACATTATTTACTCACTCGAAAATATGTCTAGTGGCTAGACACATTATTTGAAATGCTCGACAATTATGTCGAGCAATCAAACACCATATCTAGTCATTTTGTGGAACACGATTTATTCATTCGACAAATATGTCTAGCAGCTAAATATATTATTTGAAATACTAGATAACTATATCAAACAACTAGACACTATATCTAGTCATTTTGTAGAGCATTATTTACTTACTCGACAAATATGTCGAGTAACTAGACAATATATCTAGTCATTTTGTAGATCATTATTTATTACTTGATAATGGTATCAAGTGGATAGAAACCTGTCTTAGATACTAAACACTCTATCTTGGATATTTGACCACTATGTCTATCATAATATTTCAAGAAAATGTCCTCAAAACTAATAAAAACCAATGAACTTTAATACTTGACCAACATGAACAAAAATATCCAAAATTTCCAGGCTGATAATAAAAAAAAAGCTAGTTAGTGTTCATTCTAATAGAATAGCAATATTAGAAAATAGTTTTCTATGGATCCCAATCTCTGCTATTTATTTTGCAAGCCATCTTCTTCCGAAATAAGCTCGCATTAATATCATTAACTCTACGTAAGCCAATGTCATTCATATAGAATTTAATATTTCTTGATAGCATAAACTGCATAATCTCCACTGTATGGAAATAAAATAAGTTGAAATTCATTATAATATAATAAACTATGCTTAAGAATGCATTAGTTTAGGTACCTACTGTAATTTTGAGGAATGTCAGGCATCCTACTACACTCAATGAATCTGGTGTCTTGTGAAGATACTTTGAAAACTTGCCACTTTGTCGCATCAAGTATGGTATCATAAATCTGTATGGCTCCAGATAATGCTCCAATTCAGCTTTAGAAATATACTCATTATGAGAATCAAATACCAAAAAATGTCATTTGTCTAGCTGCACTGTCAAAGACATCCAATGCCTATTTATTATATTCAATGGCATGTATTTAATATAAACATCCTCCCAAATCTTGCCTCTTTGTGGCTTAAAACCATTAAGATAGTCAATAAAATCTAGTGAAAAAGTATATTCTTTGTAATCTAGAAGTTCTAAAAATGCCTTCTGATATCCACTAATCCACTGAGGAAATATGTCATCAATGATGGCAATTTTTTGATCTAAGAAGTCAACATACTCTGTGACTTTTTTCTCAAGCAATACAATATCTCCTCCATGTGCTACATTTGTATTGTTCTAAGTCAAAAGTATGAATTGAGCATAATAATATTGTTACTAAGAATTTAAAATCTAAGACTAACAAAGCTTATGCTACTTACATGACTTTGTAACCATAGCACAGACTTGAAAATTTTTCCAAAGAATTCTTTTAAGTAATCCCCTGTTCCACACTTAATGAATGAGTTGTACAAGTTAACAGTTTAATTTGATTACTAAAGATAAAAATAATAATATAAGAGGAAATATTGATATAAATAATGTAAAATAACCTTATGTCATTCTCTTTGAACTACTTGTTAAAAGCTTCTTCCTTGTGGGGGTCGACTAGGAGAAATGGGTTAAATATGCACCCATCACTTTTTCTAAATTTCCACCTTCTTATGGGGTCTATGTATAGTGATACTAACACATGAGCACATATTTTTGTCCTTATTGGCCTAGAATGTGGGGATGAGACCTCAACCAATTCATCATTATTATCATTTTCATGCCCATCATTATCATTTTGGATGAAAGGTGGTGCCACGTAGCTACCTATACCTTGATAGTCAACATCTTTAATTTTGACACTACTATTTGCGGCTTCCAGCTACTCAATTCTCAATTCTCCTCAAATTTTTCTTGCTACTCAATCAAATCTTGGAAATAATCCTCCATCCATTTTTTTATGATGTCACCAGACCATTGTCGAGGGGTAGCATTAGCATTATTAAAAGGATGCTCCTCCTCATGGGAGGAATCCCGACCATGATTCTTTTCTTCCTTATCTTTCTTCAACTCTTCATCTTTCTCCATATCTTCATCTTTTCCCACCTCCTTCCAAGGCCTAACCTCTTCTGATTATTTGGTAAATATGTTAATCATATCATCTCTTTCATCTTTACAACAAGAAAAATTCTTCATATAAGATTGGCTCAACTTAATCTCAGAAGAATGCAAGATGCTTTGTACTTCAAGCTGTAACATAAATATATGATTAATAAACTAAATTAGAAAAAAAAAAGTTACCTGATATCATGTTTGGTGAGCTAAACAATACTGACAAGTTACCCGACACCATGTTTGGCACTTTAGACATATTTGTCAAGATACTATACACATTGTCTGGCCATTTTCCAGATTAAAAACTAATAGATATAAAAAAAATAAAATATATGAGTTTAGTATACTCTTCTTCTTCTTTAGATTCTTGATAATATCTTTATATTATGGTGTCACATTCACCTCCCACTTAAGATAATAAGGGGTGAGATCACCTTTCAAGCATTTCGTATACAATTTTCCTATTAAGGATATTGCATCATATGCCCATACCTACAAAATAATAAATAATATATCAATGGATCGAATAAACTTATTAATTAGTTTACACCTCAATTTATTTATTTAACATCTAACCTATAAAGCGTAAGGGCAACCATATAATGTGTAGGATGATTTGGAACTTTTCTTTTTCTCCTATTTTTGTCGATAATAACTTGTTAATTTTTCCTTTAAATCCTTTTTCAAATATGTGTTTGTGAGTGAATATGATTCTTGACCCCATGGATAATTGTTGAAAGAGACAAAATCCTTAACCATACCCATGAAACTCTCTCATATTCTATTTTTCCATTCTTATGCAAGAATAACCCCTTCTAAATAATAAATCAATGCGAACTTCAACTGGTTGTAGTTCTCCTGAATATAATTTTTAAGTCTCTTCAACTGATCAGTGGGTTTCACTATTTCAAAAAATTTATTTTCCCATTCTTCGAGTGTAATAGACATCTTTTTCTCACCAAAATAAGTTCTTTTCAACCTATTTTTGAACTTTAGTTCATAAAATTCATTAGAAGTTGAAAAGCTACTGCAATTGAGACCCATCAACACTGCAAAATTATGCATCGAGAACCTAAGGGGTTACCCACAATATTGTACTATGTCTCATTTTTCTTTGCACATGCCACCTGTCTGAGAAGTAGATAGTGGATTATTTGTCCACTCTACTGTGCAAGCTTTGTCAACCTTAGAAGGTGACTAAAGCATGACACTTTGAATGCGTCTAAATCCTCCTTGCTTAAGTGCTTTTCAATATTTTTGAGCACCTCTGTTTTGGATAAAATTATGACCCTTGCTGGAAAATGCTCATCCTTAGATAATATTGGACTCAACTTTGGAACATCATACGACATAACCTAAAATAAAAATTTACAAAAAATAATTATAATTTAGCAAACATTGCTAGACCAAACTAGACCTTGCTACATATTTAGTATGGTATAGTGTTGTCGAGCAAAACATACAATACTAGATAGTGTGTCTAGCATAATCGAGCTTTGTTTTGACCATATTAGACAGTGTGTCTAGCATGCTTGAGCCATGTCAATATAGTTTTGAAATAAAATTTGGCATAGTTCACCATATTATTATAGCTTTCCTCAAGAATCAATTCATAATAAATATGTACATATTAACCAAATGAAAAAATTCACTCCAAAAACTACAATTAAAACATAATAATTGGGACTTAAAGACCATGTTAATCTAGTTTTGAAAAAAACTTGGCATAGTTCAATCTATTTCCTCATTAGATTGAGATGGGGATGGAGATACATGTCTAATATTCTCGTCAAAATAGGTAGAAAAAATGTAAACTATGACAACAAAATACTTGGAAAAATAAGACAATTTAAAATTTGTTTTTCAAATTCTAAATAGTTTTGACATAGACTGATGAGTATAGCATGGAAATCCAAACAGTAGTACATAGATTGAAAAGTATGGTATCAAATTACAAATAGTTATTAGGTAGAGTGAGGAGTATGGTACTTACTATCTAGAGAAGTTAAAGTTGGGCCTAACAAAATGAATAAACAAATAAAATCTAAAGCAAGTCAAATGCAATATGAAGAAGAATAAGTTTTATATCATATCTGTACTTTTATTAATTCTTTGCCTTAATCAACAAAAATATGTCTGGTATTATGTTGGACCAATCATGTATACACTATTTATCCCATTGAGCCAATCCTAAGGTAGGAAATAGTGCAGGACAAAAAGTGTGATATCCTAACTTTCGTATGATACCTAGCTCCTTACAAAATTAAATAGTTAATAATAATATGACTCTATACCATTTGTATTAAAGTTATATGCATTCTTAGTTATCGAGTTGAAAATCTTGAATAATTTTATTATAGTTGTTTTTGGGAATATTGACCATCTTCCACAAAGTAAAATTTTGCAGTGAAATGCTCGGAAGAAGCTCGTTGATACAAATTTAATGTGTATTAAATTAATTACTCTTACAAACCATTTGATATTTTAATTAATTAGAAAATATTTTATTAAATGAATTGTTTAATTTCAATTAATTGTGTGGTGAAATTTTTGAGATATTGTTGTTTTTCTATGTACAATTGTTTAGACACACTATTTACTTTTAGATGCAATCAAAGAGTCTAGTTTATATTTTTTTAATTATATTTGGATATTTATACCTATGTTATAACAAATGTGTTAGCTATTGTTAGCATATGATTGATAACCTAAGAGCAGGGGTGAATTGAGTTTTAAAATATTTTAAGAAACTTTTCAACTATTCAAAACCATAGACTACTATTTTAAAATTTTTTAGCTAAATCAACAATAATGCCAAACATATAGTAATAATAGCAAGCATATTAAGCACACTAAATATCAAACACTCAATTAAATAGCTTGCAATAAAGTAAATAGTGTAGGGATAGAAAAAGTGCAAACTCGGTTTTTACGAGGTTTGACAAACACAACGGTTTACCTATGTCCTCAGCCCTCGACAACTTGTTTTGAGCTTTCCACTATTGGATCAAGATTATGAGCTTGACCGTCCTTTTTACAAATAGAGTAAATTCTTTTCAGACACACTCTAGCCTTTAGAATAGTCTTGACTCCGACTCTATCACGCCTGACCTTGGATTTTTTTGACTCCAGTGACAACCTCACCTATACGGATTATTTATACAATGGTGCCAATCTCACTAACTCACGAGTTGTTTATGACTCTGATGGTAACCTCACCTCTATCGGGTTATTTATGAATTCGGTGGCAACCTCACCTTATACTCAATAGTTTTTCAATAAATAATAGTGAACACTCACTCACAAATTCTCTGTACAAAATAATTAATACAATTTTGACTTAGGAGATTTAAGAACAATGCACTATAGATGTTCTAAGATTGGCTCAATATGATTTGAAAGTTAAAGTTGAGTAAAAGAGAGTTTTTATATTTAGAAACTGATTAGGTATCAATGTAGGTTTATATTCTCTTGTTCTAAGTCATCAAACTTGGCTCTATTTAAAGGTATCTTCAAAAACTAGCCGTTTTTGACCGTTAGTAACTTGCTACCAAAATTTTGGTCGACCAAAAAACTAGCTATTGGAGTCTAACACGCCAGTTCAGCTCTAACGGTTATTTTTGGCCGTTATTTTGGTCGATCAATCCCAGTCGACCAAAATTGTTCAGAAACCTATTTTTGGTTTCTTTGAACCAATTTTTGGCCGTTCTTAAAAATTTCTTTTCAAATCAATTTTAACATTAAAAAATGTGCTTTTGAGAATATTTGGGCTAGATTAGAAATGATATTTTTTTTCAAACAATTAAGAATTAGTGGATTTAAAGTTTAGCTAATTCTTTGAAGATTTTTTTGAAAATCCATTTGAAAGATTTTTGAGCCATATCAAAGAGAATTTATGTGCAATGAACTAAATCAAATACAAGACTAAATATGAAATATATCCTATCTAGACACGATCTTGTATCTTGATTGTTCATATTCAAGCTTGATTCTAATATGTCCATATGCATCCATCTTCAAACTTGATTCCTTGATTAACTTGAGGTAGAACTTTAATACCATTTCACTACACACTCAAATTAAAATCATTAGTACTCAATCAAATGTTTGTTATCTTCAAAATAAGAGTGAGTAAGAATGAAGCCTTAATTTCCCAACAATCTTCCCATTTTTGATGATGACAAACATTGATTTATGAGATAAAAGAAAATATGTAATAAGGATATTAACGTATGAAATTTGACAAGTTTATCTTATTCCTTACCATATTTTAAGCTCCATCTCAAAATAGGCTTGAGAAAGTTAAAGGGACTTGCTCCCCCTTTTTAACTCAATTAAGCATCATAAGCATATTGTGAGAAAATTAGAAATGTATGCTAAACAAAGTTCTCTCCTTTAAACTATGCACACTCATAAATGCAGCTTTTCTCTTTATATTCGTAAATCAATATTATTCTCCCCCTTTTAATATCATTAAAAAGATAGGTACAAATATCAAACTAGATATTGAATAAAAACTATTTTATCTTTAAAATAAGATTCTTCCCATATGAATTCACTATACTACTTTCTCCATTTGAATTCATGACAAAAGTATATAAAAGAGTAATACTCAAATAATTTTCTCTCCATGTAAAAAATAATATGATAAGTTAAAGAATAAGGAGATATAGAGGAAGCTAGGATTGAACAATTTTCAAAATAAGAATAATAATATCAAACATAAGATTAAACAACAATGTGATCCCAATGAGTGTAAGAAGTATAGCATATTCTATGTAGAAAAGCTTCATCACATCAAGATAATCAAAGCTCTAAATCTTAATATTTTACTTATTAAAAATAAATTCTCTATGTATAATCATCATAAAGCATAGGAGAAATCCAAAGTTATTAAAGCACAATAATGAAATAATTTCCTTTCTTTCATTTTCATCAAATTATAGAGAACATAAAATTTATGAAAAAATAATAGTGACGAATTTAGCACAAGCAAATCATAAATATACTCCCCCTCAATATATGAATCATGATCAAAATATCAATAGTCAAAGTAAGAAAAGATCAATCATATATGAGAGACATCAATTATGGATATCAATTATTTTTGAAAATAATTACCAATTATATTTGAAGAAATATAATAACCAAGTTTGATGCTAATTAAAACTATGCCAATAGATACCAATTATATTTTGAAAAATTATACCAAGTTGATACCAATTAAAGTAGTTAATGAAAGATAAAATGACCAACTTGATACTAATTGAAATAATTTAAATCAAAAATACATTATTTTTCTCCTTTTGATTATCATTAAAAAGTTGCATAAACATAAAGGATAAGATTGATATCAATTAACAAATGTAAAGCAAAATATGAATAAGCAACAAATAACAATGGTCCAATTGAAACATGATTGTTAGCAAAGTTTAAACAACCATAAGAAATAGATGTTCAGAAAAGATAAAATATAACAAAGCATGTTTTGAAAGCTAATGAGAATCTTATATGTGATAGTCATAAAAAAATTATTCCCATAAAAAAAATCATGCATAAAAATGTAAAATAATAAAGTTACAAAGTGTAAACATTGAATTTAAGTAATACATCATTTTGAGTTCAAATACAATATCAATATAGATAAAATAATTTAATTAATTATGCATGGTATTTGTCATGTAAAAACTATCAAGCACTTGCACAAATATAAGAGTTTAAGTATTATATATTTTGCAAGTAATTTGGATCTTATATGAGCAATTTATAAATCAAATAAAATCATCCATACCATCCTTCCAAAAGCTCTTCATCTTCTTTGTATTGAGGTTGGACTCAATCATCATCTTTAATTTTTCGTTAGAATCCAATCATTCAAGCATAATACCATATCTACAACAACATCATCTATGCTTTTCTCCTTGAAGGAGTTGTTAGTTTTATTAAATGTCACATGCATAGATATATCTACTACTTTGTTCTTTTGTTGAAAAACTCTCTTTATGTATAAGTAGTAGTAAAGTAACTAAGAAAAGTTCTAATATTGGATTTTGAATCAAAAATTTCAAATTGCCTTTGGTGTTTAAAAAAAAAAAGTACTTGTATCTCTAAAAATATCCAATATTAGGCCTTTGATTATTTCAAAACTCATAATAGCATTTTATTCAAAATAAGTTTAATCAATACACGGTTTAAAACATAATAAATAGTGTTGATGAATTTGGCCTAAAAGTATTTTAGTAAAATATTTGCATTCGACATAATCAAGGCCATTTTGAAACCAATAAAGAAAATCATGTAAATATTTTTGAAACATTATCAATTAAATCAAAAGTATAATATTTTTCAAAAAACAATTAACATAATTTCTAAAGTGACATGCTTTACAAATCTTGTCATTTCAAAAAAAATTAGACTAGGTAAGCCATAATAAGATTCTTTTACTAAAGTTTTGAAAATATAACTATACTAGCATGTCCAAATCTTAAATGCCAAAATCAATAAACAATTTTTTTTTTAATCAAAAGATATACTCTTATTTGTTCAAAATTTCAAATTGAATATTTGAAAGAATAAAACAAACTTCAAAAACATAATCAAATGATTGACAAGAATTAAGCATAATATATTTTTAGCAAGGTATTTTTAAATATAGGCAAAGAATTGTTACCGATATTACTTATGCCAATAATCTTGCTTTTTGTATTGTCTCTAAAAATGAAATATCTACCATCATTTCTTTGTAAAAGTTGAGAGCTTGGTAAAATCATTGGTTTTGTTCTTGGAGCACCCACTTTCATGCTTGTTCCTATAACAAAGATTCAAGTATAGATTTTCGGTACTCACATAACTTTGGGTCCTTGGTTGTTAGTCTTTAAACTCTTTGATATCCAAGCTAGTTTTCTACTAAAATATGAATTTTTCTTTACAAAGCATGAAAAACTAGTATGTCCATCTTGATTGCAATAAGTGCAAGTATATTTTTAGTTATCATTAGATATTGCTTTGACAAAATAATTTTTGAGATACTTTTATTTTACAAACGGTTTGTATCATATACCTTCTTTGTCAAAGACACATCTTTGTCCACCAAGCATTGAATCAAAATTCTTCTTTTCGTTGGTGAAATTGTGGACAATATTAGTTAAATCCAAAACTTTTTCTTTTAAGGAAGCATTTTCATTTTTCAAGGATTCATATAAGGCACAATTTAAAATAACTTTCTTTTCTTTTGAAAATTCCTTAAGTTCTTTTGATAAAAAAGATAATTGCTTCTTGAGAACACTATTTTTCAAAACAAATAATTTATAGTTATCATGTAATTTATGAAAATCATCAAGTAGCTTATTGTATGATAACTCTTCTTCATCACTATCATTTTCAAAATCACTACTATGATTAAAATCATCAAGTGAGTCATTATCGAGTTCAAGAGATTTTACCTCACTATCGATAGTCATAAAGCACATGTTGTTTACTTCTTCTTCAACATTATCATCCAAATTACCATCATTGCTACCATCCCAAGTAGCTTTGATTTCTTCTTCTTGCATGGAAGATTTGAGAGTAATGACTTTCTTTTCCTTATCTTTCTCCTCATCTTCTTCATCGCTTTCTTTTGTTTGATTTATGGTGGCACATGAGCTTTCATGCATTTTCCACATTTCATGAGCATTAGTAGCCAATTGAACATTATTATAAATATTTACATCCATGCTACATAACAAATAATTAAAAGCACATCCATTCCTAGAAAACATGATTTTGTAAAAATCATCATATTCATAAATCTCTTTTTCAACGAATCTATTATCAATTATTTTTCTAGGAATATATGGACCTTGAATAATAATATTCAAAAAATCACCCCCCATAAATTTAAGAAATTTAAGCATTTTGATTTTCCAAATATTGTAGTCAATACCATTAAAAAATGGTGGTCTACTTGAAAACCCCTCATTTGAAAGATTTTGAAAATTATTTGGGTATGTCATCTTAAGATGGTTAAGTCTTTAAAAATTGAGCACCAAGCTCTGATACCAATTGTTAGCTATTATTAGTCCAAGTTTTACAACTCAAGAAGGGGGGTGAATTGGGTTTTAAAATGTTTTAAGAAACTTTTCAACTATTCAAAACCATAGACTACTATTTTAAAACTTTTTAGCTAAATCAACAATAATGCCAAACAAGTAGTAATAATAGTAAGTATATTAAGCACACTAAATATCAAACACTTAATTAAATAGCTTACAATAAAGTAAAGAGTGTAGGGATAGAAAAAGTGTAAACTCAGTTTTTATGAGGTTCGACAAATACGACGATTTACCTACGTCCTCGGCCCTTGAAAACTTGTTTTGAGCTTTCCATCATCGGATCAAGATTATGGGCTTGACCGACCCTCTTATAAACGGAGTGAATTCTTCTTAGGCACAACCTAGTCTTTATAATAGTCTTAACTCCGGTGACAACCTCACCTCTATCATGTTGTTTATGAATCCGGTGGTAACCTCACGTCACACTCAATGGTTTTTCAATAAATAAGAGTGAACACTCACTCACAAATTCTCTTTACAAAGTAATTAATACAATTTTAGCTTAGGAGATTTGAGAATAATGTACTATAGATGTTCTAAGATTGGTTCAATATGATTTGAAAGTTAAAGTTGAGTAAAAGAGAGCTTTTGCACTTAAAAACTGATTGAGTATCAATGTAAGTTCATATTCTCTTGTTCTAAGTCATCAAACTTAGCTCTATTTAAAGGAATCTTCAAAAACTAGCCATTTTCGACAGTTGGTAACTTGCTACCAAAATTTTGGTCGACCAGAAATAATTTTGGTCGACCAAAACACTAGTCGTTGGAGTCTAACACGCCAGTTCAGCTCCAACAGTTATTTTCGTCCGTTATTTTGGTCGACCAAAATTGTTCAGAAACCTATTTTTGGTTTCTTTAAACTAATTTTTGGTCATTCTTAAAAATTTCTTTTCAAATCATTTTTAACATTAAAAAATATACTTTTGAGAATATTTGAGCTAGATTAGAAGTGATATTTATTTTTAAATAATTAAGAATTAGTGGATTTAAAGTTTAGCTAATTCTTTGAAGATTTGTTTGAAAATCCATTTGAAAGATTTTTGAGTCATATCAAAGAGAATTTATGTGCAGTGAACTAAATCAAATACAAGACTAAATATGAAATATACTCTATCTAGACTCGATCTTGTATCTTGATTGTTCATATTCATACTTGATTCTAATATGTCCATATGTATTCATCTTCAAACTTGATTCCTTGATTAACTTGAGGTAGAAAATTGAATACCATTTCACTATACACTCAAGTTAAATCATTAGTACTAACTCAAATATTTGTTATCTTCAAAACAAGAACGAGTAAAATTGAAGCCTTAATTTCCCAACAAAATGTGTACATGTATTTTTGTACAATTATAACTCGTATTTTAAATTATTATAGGACTTGTACAAAAAAAAAATATAATATTAATTAAGAGAGCAAGCACCAACTTTGTAAGTTGGTAAATTAGAGGGCATATATCGTACTACTAACTTTCCTGGTAAATTAGAGTGCATAGACTCATAATTAGAACACTTGCTCCATTCTTTATCAAGGTTTGTTTTTATTTCCTTATTCTCCACTTTTATTTAAGTTTGAAAATCACACTTTGATTACTCATATATGTTAATAAGGAGTTAATATACCTAAGATCCCTTATTTCAAGAACTTGCTTATTTCAAGAGAGAACTTGTTAGTTCTTCTTTCCGATTACTATATGTGTATTTATAGTATAGAAATTATTTAATTATGATTATTGTAGTTGTACATTTGTTTATTTCCATGATAGATATTTATATGTAAACTACTTAATGGACATCGCGTATTTGATACTTTGGTTCTTTTGCTTAATTGATCTAATCTGTACTAGTTAAACTAAACTATTCTTGTTGGTTGTTTTTAATTGGTTAATAGTTAGATATGACAATAATGGTGGTATGTCCAATTGGATAAGTTGGTCACTTTTAGTGATAGCACATAATACTTTACTTTCTTTAAACCATAAATACATGTATTAATGTATATACTATCACGTCTATTTTTAAGATTTTTTTTTTTAAAAAAGAAGAGTCTCAATTGACACCATTATTTGTGTCTTGTTTAATTATCTTTGGAGATAACCTTAGAAGAATAAAATTCAATTTTGTGATTCTTTTCTAAGAAAGAAAGTAAGATTTGTGATTGGAAATTTTTAGGCATGCATCCTTTGTACCTGGAGCTATGAGTATTTTACAAGCATAAATTTACAAAAAAAAAAAAAAAAAATTGAAGGCGAGGTAAGTAATGTTACACATACAATGTAAAAATTAATTGTTTTCGTAAATATGTGGAATTCTTGGATTATATGAAAAATTTGTACTTGTTATTCTATTATGCCTTGAAGCATAACTTTGGAATATATTATTTTGACATATATGAGATATGAACATATGGTGTATTTATATTGTTTGACGAGTATTAGTGAAAAGGGTATGGTGGGCCAGCACCTAATTATCTGATTCTTTCAAGAATATTATTAGTTTCCTTCAGGAACATTATTAGGTTCCTTTAGGGACATTATTTAGTTCCTTCGAGAGCACTCTAATAGTAGTATGAGGAGGACTTCTGTAGTATACAGAGGAGTTTGAGATATATTTGAGACTCAA
>JXTB01000215.1:268981-306595 GCA_002914805.1 Parasponia andersonii | reverse complement strand
AGAATAATGAAAGGTGAGAAGAAAACCGACAGTGACCTCCAGAAATTCAGTGCAAGGTGCGAACTATTTTTGGAGGACCGCATGTTGGGGGAGATTCCAAGAGAGCATAGGATAGGTATGCGCGAGAAGCTTGACAGCAGCCATTGACCAATATCATGCACCTCGAACAGCAACCACGAAAGCTTTAGTGAGTACGTGATATGGATATTATCTTTACAGAACAAGATGCGAGGGAAGTCCATTATCCACATAATGATGCGTTGGTTGTAAAGATCAATTGTGGAAGCACGCAATTATGGCGAGTATTGGTCGATAGCGGGAGTGCTGTTGACATCCTGTATTACGACGCCTTCAAGAAGATGGGATTGAATGAAATTGACCTGAAGCCCGCTGTCACCCCACTCTACGGATTCACTGGTAATTGCATAATGCCTATGGGCATGATTGAGTTAATGGTCAACGTTGGAACCTACCCTACGGTTTCAACGGTAATGACCCAGTTCTTGATTGTAGATTGCCCCTCTGCATTCAATACTGTACTGGAAGACCAACACTGGGGGAACTTCGAGCAGTAACATCGATCTATCATCTCGCTATGAAATTCCCGACTCAATAAGGAGTAGGCGAAGTGCGAGGAAACCAGTATGATGCACGGACTTGTTACAATAACTCTTTAAAGCTCGCAGCAAAGGATGCGACACCTCGCACGATGATGGTCTAAAGCGAAGCATCAGTCGAACCGTCAGTTGAAGCGTCAGTCAAAACGTCAGTCGAAGCGTCAGTCGAAGCGTCAGGCGAAACATCAATCGAAATGACAAGCGAAGACCTTGACCCTCAGGAAATCGATGCAGAGGTCAAAACGGGACCAATTGAAGACATGGAGGATTTGCTATTTGACAGGTCCTCCAAGATTTTAAAAATTTGAGCGAGACTTCAAGAACCTGTGCGAGCTTCATTGGTCGCTTTTCTGAAATCTAACCTGGATGTCTTCGCATGGCACCGCCTCAATATAGATACGGCAATCTACCTACAAGGATTGAGCTCGATCTCTTAGAAGAAAAGCACGAGTAGTCTTAGCTTCGGATCGCATCATATCAACAACGCACTGTTTGATATTATAACCCTAAAGTCAGACGAAGAGGATTTGAAGTTGGCTACCTTGTTCTTCTGCAAGACCTTGTTCTTCAGAACCCTCTTGGGAATGGCCGTATGTTATGACTGCCATCATTTGACCTGGGACATATAAGTTAGCTCATACTAGCGGACAAAAGATCGAGCATGCTTGGAGTGCAGGATAACTTCGTCGCTTTTATCAGTAAATTTTCATGTTTTCATGTTTTCGTCATTCATCAATAAAGACATCTATTTATTCATTATTCGTCATTCGTTGATCGTCATTCGTTGATCGTCATTCGCCATCATCAATAAGGATGTCTCCTTATCGATCTTTCGATTTGGTACCTTTTATAGTTTTATGGCAGTCTTCGAACACCATAAAACTCGGGGGGCAGTGGGATCAGAATATTATCTCCTACTTGCTTCCTAAGGGACTATGCAAAACGTCCAATTAGAGGGGTCAGAATTTTAGATCGTCGAAATATCTAAAATTCCTTAAAATCCTAAGATTTTCTCCTCGCTTCATACCTTAGCATGTCGTATTACGCAATTTCCCTCCTCGAACAACAAAGTAACTAAGCAAAACATTCATTGTTCGATGTGATATATTGCTATATCCTATTTTGCCATAGAACTTTTCAAAAATAGTATTGAGTTTGCATCACTCGTACTTGTTGTTTTCTTAAGTGACCTAACCTATCCTAATACTTAAAACTCGTATTAAGTTAGTTGGATTCAAATCACAAAAAGCGTACCGATCAGTCACCTAGTGATTGACTACTTAGTTAAAATTATAATGTTGTGTTTTGATTATTTTGCAGGAATATATATCTGACAAGAAAAAAGCATTCATTAAAAAGAACGCACCCGTATACAAGCAAAGAGAGAAAAAGGGAGACCGAGCCCGCATTGTTCTAAAACAAAAAAAAAATGTATACAAATGTGTTTTTTATGCAGAAGTGCTCGCACTGCCATCTCCAGTTTTGGTGGTATCCTCCCTCTAACTCTGGACAAGCTCGACCACGTTCTTGCTAAGGATAAAGAAGTCAAAGTCCGGATGCTCGCAGAAGATGTTAAAAATAATGGTCGACGAGGTGATATCACTAGCTTTATCTTCGAGCTCTTTGACTTCGGTAGCCTTGAACTCTTCAATAGCCTTGTGAACCGCCTCTGTTGTCACCTCCTTCATATGATCCGGATGCTCGGAGATAGTTTTCTCGAGCTCTTTGACTTTCTCCTCGAGATTCTCCTTCTCGAGCTTCTCCTTGGCCAGGCCTTCGAGCAGCTGCTACCTCTCTAAGTCGAAGGCTTTTTTCTCCTCCTCTCGAGCTTTCTCTGAGTTCTCGAATACTTGGGTTATCTCTTCAATTTTTTCGGCTTTTTCCAAACAATCGAGGACTGGGTCGTGCATCAGGACAGCAGCTGCCGCAGTCTAAAAATATAACCATTAATACCAAGAAATAATACACTGAAGAGAGAATAAAAGGTGCTTACATTTGCCAGCATCCTCATCGCAAAACCGAAGGCAACTTTGGCAGAATGTCGCTTCATCCTCTCCCAGCCCTCCTCAGAAGTGAAGCGATCAATGAGGGTTGCGCTCATTCCAGCCTTCTCCGGTAAATGATTAAGGAGTGCGAAGAACTCCTTGTCCTTATCTACTAGGTTTGGTTCCGAAGAGGTGGCGGTCTCCTTGGATAGTTCGGGATGGCTCATTGTTTGAGGCTGTGGAGGAGGCGAGCTTGCCGTGATGTCCTCGAAGGCGACTTTTTGTTTTTTGGAAGTGTCGACCTTCTCTTTCCCTTTCGATGACGATAGAGGAGTGCTCTCGGGTGTCTTGGATTTCACCATGGACCCGAGAGTGGAAGGTGGTGCTCGCAGGCCGCTATCAATAACCATCTCTATACAGATATGTCAGCAAGCGAGGTAACATAATACAATGATGATTAAGATGTATATATATATATATGATTACCTTCTTGCTGTTGAGGAGCTGGTGGTGATGTTGTTTCTGGAGAAGATGGTTCCGAAGTTGAAGGGGTGGCAGGTGCTTTTCGTTTCCTAGATTTGGAAGACGAGGCACTCTTATCTGTCTGCTTCCTCGGCTTCTTTTTCTTCAAGCTCGAAGGTTTGGATGAAAGACGGTGGGGGCAGGGAATGCGGCTCCCTTTGGAAGCAAACTGCAAGCAACCAAGTTCTTTGAAGTACCAAGTTTCTTCCAATCAAATTCCTCAATTGGAAGATCGTTGATTTTGTACACCCTTGCTAGCTGTTCCTTGGAAATTCTGGGCCGCTCCCTGTTGTCTGCGATGACATACGAGTGCGATCAGAATAGATATAATAATTCAGATTAAGGCGATAAATTGAAAAGCTATCTACCAGGATTCTGAAAGAAGCCGTTATCCACATAGTCAAAGTGGAAAAATGGATTTTTCCATTTTCCCATGTTGTTGTGAACCCCATAGATTGTTTTTATTGCCTGGTTCGACCACTTGCTTGCATAAAAGAAACCAAAATCTAACGGGTTTGATTTCACTTGGTAAAACCAAGCAAACTCTTCAGGAGTAGAGGTGTTTAAACCTAATTTGTTGTAAAGTATGTACAAACCTACCATATATCTATATGTATTTGGAGTCAGTTGGAAAGGGACGACCCTATAGTAGTCGATGATTGATTTTATATATGGATGAAGTGGAAGGTGAATACTGCATTTGAGAACTGCTTCAGAAAATGAAGCAATTCCGCGTAGTGGTCTGTGTGGCCGATTGAATTCCATGTGAAGGCGAAGAGGGATGGTGATCTTATAGTTGTACACGATTTTGCTGAGTTTGTTCGTTGTGCAGCTCGTCCTTATATTGGTACATGACCAATTCCCCTCTACGTATTGATAGGCCGTTGCGAAGATAGGGACATCCCTGATATGCCGAGGCCACTAATGCTGAGGGAAGTCGCTTATGCGAGGACTATTTTTCCTGACCCCGGTTATCTCTAATTCGGGTTCTAGTTCAAGGTAATCTTCAAGGTTTATAGAGCTAACACTGGAGTTTTCAGATTTTCCTGAGAATACATTCTCTTCCCTAAAATCCTCACTACTAGATATCTGAAAAGAAATACGGATGGGTTTAGTCCTATGTTAGCATCAAGGATCTTTGCTATATGCAAGCAAATTTTGGGGGTTCATCCTAGGATTGTATTAACAAGCAAGCTTATCGAATTTTTTCTAATCGGTCTATGGATTCATAAAAATTGCTCGAGCAGTTCGTCAAAAATAAATAAATAAATAGGTTTCAGACCCTAAAAAACTCTTTTACGAGTTCGTCTTTGTCCATTATCTAAAAAAAAAAGAAGTCTATTCTATAAACTGGTAAAGGGGATCTGAAAAATCCACATTCCAGTCCATCCGAATATGGGATGAGTTCTTATTAAGATCATTTGGACTCCACAGTTTGTTTCAATTCCTAGAAATAAAAACTGAAAATAAGTTTTTTCGAGACAGACGAAGAATAATAGGAGAGAAGAAATATACTAATCTTTCTTCAAAAACAGATGGATTGAGATATGGTTTGAAGGATTGTGGTAACTCTGTCAGAGAAGATACTGGAACTGTGCGAGCTGAAGAACGAAATGACGTTGGAAGGGTTGCTCTATGAATACTAGGTTTTAGAAAGATGGAAGACGATAGATTATAATGAAGAAGTTGATTGATTTCTGATATTTATCTCTTAAGCATCGCTAAATCACAGCCGTAGATCAAGATATTTAATTTTCAGATCTAAAAGCCGAAGTTCACGCGGGATTTGATTTTTTCGAAATTTAATTGGTATCTTTTCAGAAATTTGAAATGATTTGATTTGAGACGATAACTGGCATCATCGTTATCATTAAGTCTCCTCGAGTTTTGCTATTCTTCTTAGAAAATACGACACATGTTTTCATCTGTCAGAAAAAGGTGCGTGTGATCTTGAAAAATGTGAGATTTGAGATCTGGCGACTCTTCGACTCTTCAAGGGTCTCAAGTCTAGGTCATGACATCGCATTTTTTAAGCTCGCACTTATATTAGAAGGAAGCTCCATTTTGTCCTGAAGAACTAATGGAGCTGGGGGGCAATTATTGTATGGTCTAAAATCCTATGTCAGATCGCATGAGTAAAATTAAGTGCGACCTCTTCCGAAAGAGTTGCATGCGACCTCAACCACATAAATTAGTGCGACCTCTTCTAAAAGAGTTACGTGCGGCCTCCTTCGAACAAGTTAAGTGCGACCAGAATTAAAAGGAGACTAGTCTACGCTTCGTCAAACGGGTAATCTACAAAGAAAGGGAAACAAAAGTTTCTCTTTAAAGATCGACCAGTTACCTCATTTAAATGATTACCCAGTTATATTGTTACTCAAAATGTATTGCCCGATTGTACAGTTACCATTCTCACAATTGGGAAAATATTGAGTTATTCTTATCTATATAAAGGGAGTTCAATGTTTCAGTAAGGGGATCTTGGACTTTTTCTGATCTTGGGAGGCTGACTGAGGAATTTTTGAGAGAATCTTTTTAATTCTTGCTTCTTTTTTCCGGACAACACATTGTAATTTTGAGTTCTTGTAATTCTCAAAAAATAGTGAAAAACAGTGGACGTAGGCTCATCTTTTTTGGGACTGAACCACAATAAAATTCTTGTCTCTTTATTTGCTTTAATTAATTAACTTTTTTTTATACTAGCCACATCTCGTAATTTTTCTAAATTTATTGTTGACAAAACTTCGATCAACAACAAGTATAATCAGTACATGCCTTGGCACGTGACCCATGGTGATAAAAATAATTATATAAATTAAATGTTACTATTCAATTTTATGTATGACAACTTCAATAGACAAAAGACAAAGTTAAAGTCAATTTGGTAGTTGTAATATAAAACATTAGCCGATACACAAGAGAGTACGTACTGGGCTAAGCATGTATTTAAGTCCAAATCTGCTAGCTGGTTCGGAACTTGAGATGTTCCAGCTGTTTGAGGAAGAATAGGTTCATTCGGAATTTGATCTAGATAAAGGAGTTCGGCGTTGGAAAAATCCGAATATTATTTGCTCGTTTAAATTGCTCCAAATCTGGGATATTATTTGCAGCTTCAAAAATTTAGGGAAAATTAATTCCAATTAAGATATTTATTGATTTTACGAGAGAAATATAAATTTAAGTCGTATTAATTATAATATTTTTTTTGACTATTTAGTTACCAAATCTGTAACAAAAAATCCTAATATCTAAAGCCTATGAATATACGGCTAATGTATTGAAAAAGAATCCAAATTTTGGCATATTGAAAACTCTACAAAAATAAAATGATTATAATCAACCTATGCTCTTTGTTTTGTTTTGTCTTTCTTTATCTTAATATTCTTATTTTCTTATTTCTATATTCTCGTTGTCATACCAAAATCTGATATCAATAATAAAATAATAATTTTTCTTACTCCCAATAATATTACTTTATAGAAGTTTTGCTGTATATTAAAATAAAACGAAAAAAGTAAGATTACATGCATGCTTCATCCCGAATCTGTGATCGAGCATGGTCCTCAGCAAAAGAACAAAGGACAAACGAGTTGAAAATATGAACAATAAAAAAGTAATAAAGTGTATAAAATGATTTATTTTATTTTAATGATACTTTCTCTTTTCACTTAAAAAGAAAAAATACAATCATGTTTCACTTTATACTAATGTTGGTATATGATCGTAACGATACGTCTGTGGAGAAGATGTTTGCTTGTGATGGTATAGTATTTTCCACGATACCTAGCACGACGTGATAAGTAATAGGCACGAGTATAAGAATAGCACGTGGCACGATATACTCGAATAAAAGGCACAGTAGAGATGATTAAAAATATATTTAGTTCGAAAAAATATATATATTGAGAGTAAGCTTATAATTATATAAATTTTATTAAGGCATAATTTTAATACAGTAAATGTGAAAATAGATTAAAAAAAACATTAAAAAAATTAGGCATAAATAATATATATCTATAAATATTACGTCAATTTTAAAATTTTGAAGAAAAAAAATAAAAAGTTAAATAAGTTTGGACCAATAAGTTCAAAAATGTTGAGGATCTAAGGGAAAACTCGCTTCTAAAACTATTGAATTTTTTTTTTAAAAAAAAGAATATTGTTTGTGTAGGTACTAATAATAATTTTTGAGTTATGTATTTAGATACAGTATTAGTAAGTGCCAATTAAAATGTACTTAAATTATATAACTTTGGATTAATTATTATTACACTTGTAATATTTTTAATTTGGACATCTTTTTATATAATCGTTATCTTAATTTTCAAATAATTTCTTTTTATTACATAATAAGTAACAATTTAATAATTGACAATTACTTAAAAAATAAATATGTACTTATGATATAAAAACAACTAAAAAACATCAATAATGAGCACAATTATCGCAAAAGAACAATAATAGTTTAAAACAAAAAATAATCGATGATAAAAATCATATATGATACAAACAACAGGTAAAGTTAAACACAATAATAATATAATAATATAATCAAGCATGATTAGGTACGAATATAATATAATATTTAAAATGAGTACAATTTGTAAGAAAATAGCATAAGACCAAAAACAGGCAATTAAACATGAAAATATTACAAATTAAAAACAAGTACGATTAGGCATAGAAATGATACAATATAGTAAACAAGCATAATGAGGCATGATAATAATGTCATATCGAAAATAAGAATAATTAAATACGAAAATAGACAAATATGATAATTACACATTAACAACACGATTATAGCACGAGCATGCACAAACACATATACAAGCACGTTACAAGCTGGACACGATACGGCACAATTAGAAATTGTGCCCAAACTAGGAATGGCAATGTAGCGGATCGAGAATGGTATTTTAATTACTATCCTCATCTTCGAAAGTCAATCACAATACCACCCGTCGCCTCATTAACCATTCTTTTGGATGCGGGAACGATGTGAGTATTAATCAACAGATAATGGGAAAAACCATGGTTTCCTATTACTCATTGATAATCATAAAATATTAAAAAAAATTAAAACGAAAAATACTAAATCCTTTTTATAATCAACACAATATTAAACACAACAATATATTAATAATTTTTAAACTCTAAAATTTAAATATATAAATACATAAAACTCTCTAAATTTATTATTTTACCAAATATATGAGAATATAGATACTATAAAACTAAATAGATATTTATATGTATAATAATTTTTCTACATAAATTTATATATCGGAGCAGATATAGTACAAATTATGATAATATCGTCCTCGTATCATATCCGTATATTAATGGTGCAGTTACTTTTCACCTCGATTATTTTCCCCGCTTGAACAATTTTTTTTCTACCCATTCGAATCGAATAGTCATAGATACCTGTAACCGCAGATTATATTGCTATCTCTAGTCCAAACTAACAAGGCACGAATGTGACGTAACTAAGCGGGCATGAGCTAGCATAACCTAACCCATTTAACATCTCTAGGGCACTAACTAATCTTTAATCTTTACTCGGCCAACTCAAGATGATATAATTTGCATCACTGGTTTAGATTTCTTGCGAAATTAGCCTTAAGAATATATACGTCAGAATCAAATTACAATCATTGGTTGATTAATTCTTTTGAACTTTTAAAGAATACACTTTACACCCCAAATTGATAGGTGGTTGTCAAGTTTTGACCACCAATACTTCCAATAGTATTTCTTCGACATATTTCTTAATATTTTCCTAGATAACCAATCAAATGAGAAATCTCTTTCATGCTCGTATGTTGCTTCACTTATTCTTATGGGTAAGAGACCGTTATTTTAATGATATTACAACAGTTTAAATGATGTATCATTTTAGACTGCTATTGAAATTTCACAGTAAACTCAAGTTCGGAGCTTTCTGACTATAAAAGCTTCAAACTGAGGAAAAACATGCTAAACCACGTTTCCAGGACTTTCCAAACTTTAATTCTAGGAAGTGCAAAGTCTCTCATTTAACACTTTTTAATGAATTTTGTGTGCCGGGTTCAGAAACTGGCCTCCTCGGTTGATGGTCGCCTTAGAAAGTATCTCAAGCTATTAGCAAGAACCTGTCAAAACAGCAAAACCACAAATAGCCTTTAATAATATTTTGGACATCAAAATTTTCATCTCAGAACTAAAGCCTGTCTTTAAATTGGCACAAGCTTAAAACCTTTTATTCTTGCGTTCCGTAAAAAGCTAATAATAAAAAAAATGATTAAACGAAAAATAAATAAATAAATAAATAAACAGTTACACCTGTTGGAGGGGCTTGATTAAGGCCTTGCCCCTGTAGCTAACATGAAATGTTGCCTTAGCCAACAATCCCTACATTGACAAACAAATGTTAGGAGATGAAAAAATAAATAAAAGTAAAATAAATAAATAGATAATCCAGCCGCATGGGAAGTTGAGGAAAAGACCTCCGTGTCAAATTCTCCAGATTCAACAGCAACATTGATGTCAGTTATTGTCTTTACAAGGTCTACCAGTAAACCGGGGCGATCAGCTGTCTCCACATAGAGCAAACTGCGAAAAAGTCTATTTTAAACAGAAGAACTCCACATAGAGCAAACTGCGAAAAAGTCTATTTTAAACAGAAGAACGTGCAACAATAAATGAGAAATTATTTGCTTTTGCAATTCACATTCGAAGAACTATGCGCACTGCTGTTGTCATCTGAACAATTATTGCGTAGAGACAAACAGTTGCAGGGATGCAAGAGCTCATCATGTCAAGGAAAAGACTGGTGAAGACATTACCTTCGATCCGCGCCATCATCGCGGATGCTTATATGAGTTGCTATGTCCACATCGATCTGAGGAATTACCAAAATGCTAATTAGACAGTATGTTCCTTTCAGTAATTGATATATGTCCATACAATAGTTTCTGAAGTATTATCATCAGGTAAACAAGTGATTTTGATACAAGACGTGGAGACAAATGCATCTGAAATATTACATGAGAAGAATATGAAAGGAAGAGCAAGAAGTGTTTTTCTCAAGGATTATTACGAACGACTACTGTATGCTCATTGAGCATTAAGTGTTTCAATTGTATGGTGGGGAAACTACATACTTTTCACCACAAAACATTGACAAATCACAACTTGCCTTTGCTTGAACTTGTGCCCATGTGCCGTGATTTGAGCAAGTTCACATAACACACAACACTGACAAATGACAACACAATGGGCAGCATGAAAACATAAATAATCTCAATCCTAGACAAGGCTCAGGTCAACTATGAAACTTCCAAAGAAAAATGCTTCTGCAATAGAGTGTATCCAATTGCTAAATTGAAAATTAGAAGATCCAAAAACCTGTTGTTTAGGTGGCTCAACCCCAAATGCTGTTCCCATTGCTAACTGGGAACTTGATTCCTGGTTCACCAACTCAATCCAATGAGAAATGATATAAAAAGATATCCCTGGGGGAGATTCTCAGTCAAATATGATGTGAAGAACAAAACATTAAAAACAAATACCGGGTGATACTGAATTAGATTGTTTATAATGGTCAAACGAATCGCCTCAAGTAACTCAGGATCTTCTACTTTTCTACCAGTATCACTGCAAACAAGCTCCACCACCAAGTCAATCAAATCCAAGAAACACTATAACAGAAAAGAAGCGACATAAAAGTGCAATGAAATAAGGTCTTGCCAGCCTAAATTGGGAATCTATCTCAGCAATTATTTTCCCAATGATTATCTATGAATATGAGTGTTTAGATCGCTGCTCAAGTTCCAGACAAACAAAAACATAGTTCAACTAGCTATGAAGGTAAATCAGCTTTTAAAGAAAACAAAAAAAGAGTTAATGCCATTTTCAAAATAGACATCTAAATGTCCATGAAAGAAGATAATGCATCTCAATTGGAAAAAAAAAAAAAAAAAGAAAAGAAAATTGACTTTTCATATATCACCATTAACGTAATGCAGATGTCCGGATTGTTTAGGTTCTATACAAGTAGCCTTAAACCAAAGGAGTAACTAATCAGAGGAACAACCAATGGATAGGGAGAGAAAGCAGAAAAGCAAGAATCATTGTACAAATTACATAGCAAACATCAACGTTAGAATAAGGACAAGAAGAAACTTAAATGCAGGTATCAAGTGTCACTCACGCTTTAGTGATTGAAAATTTGTTGTGCTTCCCAGAAGAATCCAGATAGACATTTGCTTTAGCAACATTCAAGCCAAGATTTTTGAGTGCATTCATCTGCATCCCATTTGCAGATGATTACTCTATATTAATGAATATATTCTAAGTTGCTAATAAAGAAAAAAGGTAACACTAGAAGGGGTTATCGAACTTTCAATAATATCAATAACGGAGAGAGGATTGGAAATCAAAGAAAGGAGTAACTGGGTGTAATCTTTATACAGTATCAAGGAGTGCTCCGAGCCGATCACCGAAGGTTATCTCCACCAAAGTTGCATCTGGATCAGAGTCTTGATCAATAATAACTTTGGGGATAGGAATTGTATCCGTGTCACTATAATTTCCATCCTGTTTTCAGTGTTACCCAGTATCCAACAGCAATAAAGATAGTGAAGTTTACTCAGTAACTGCTGAAGATTGATAACAATAGCCAAAAACATAAATAAAGTTGACAAATACCTCAACAGCCGTGGAAGATGATGCTCGTGGAATGAATATTGTCGATGAAGGTAATAATAGGCTGTCAAAGATAGCACGTAACTTAAACACAAAGAATGGCATCAATAGGACACAAAATCAGTCAACGCTAGTCATCTTTAACAAAAATGCAGTCATAAAAGCATTATGTTTATCACAAATATGACCAACAATCTAGCTCCCATTGTCGGTTTTTCGACACCAAACATCTATTGGCTCTCTCTTGGATTTCCTCACAGCTAATGGTAGTTTTAACCTCACGTGCCAAAGATTTGTCTAATAAAACCAAGCTTTTTATCTTCACTCATTCACTGATTAAACTTTAGAAATAAAAAGTATTAATCAAAACCATCAAAAATAAAACACATATGCCATCCACACAAACAACCAGAAATTAATTACAGCATCAGATTAATGAATTAAGCCTATAAAAAAAAAAAAAAAAAAAGAAATTTCGATAACTACGGTAAACCAGAGAAAGTTGAGAGATCCGAGAAGAGCCCAAATATGGGAAATACAATCTCAGGAGTAGCTGAATGGATTAAAGGTGATAACAAATTTTGCATAAATATATAAACAAATACATAAATAAAAAAGAATTCGGAGTTTGCATTACCTTTTCTTAGGAATAATGTAGTAGCGATTAGTACCAAACCCCTTGGACAAAGTCCCAATTGACAAGGGGATAGTAAAGTTCCTGGAACTATAGCTACAATTCAAGTGAACACCAAGGCCCAAAGAAACCATAGCTGCAGCCATTCTTTTTGCTTCCTTCAAAATAATAAAATCTCAAAAAGATAGAAGAAACTAGTGTGAACCCATGTCAGAGAAGATGAAAACTGAAATAAAGAAATGGGAATGTGAAGTCTGGGTTTTGCAGGCGAAGATGGGTTGGATAGGCCTCAGCCTTGGAATATCCGCCATTAATATGATCCATGGATGAGATTTATATAAGCTAGAGTGCAAAACTCATTTTATCTGTTGCCCACTTCTCTTTCACACTGTCCTTTCAATTTTTCTTCTCTCTTTTAAATATTTTCATTTTTACGCGAATTTCACTAAATGTTTTTTTTTTTTCAGTCATCAGAAAAGAACAATTTTCTTCTTTGTAAACTCAAAAATAGACTTACATGATCCTTTTTATTGAAAAATATTATATAATTTTTTTTTGAAGTTTATAGCAAAATATCAAAATTTTGACTTATTTTAAGTAAATCTCTGTTTTGAAGTATTGCAGCAAACTAATTAGTAAGAAATAAAAAAATGTACAATATGATTTACCTACTATAAAAATTAATATATATTTTGTAAATAAATTAAAATTAATATATATATATATAAACATATTAAAAGTAAAAATATATATACTAGCCCGTTTACCTATATAAGGAGAAGTCATTTTCTAATAATTTATTATAAACTTAAAATATGATTTTACCATGTATCGAGTGATTCAATTGACATATAATTACTGTTTTATCTATATCTAGATACTATTTTCTCCAAAATAAAGAGGTTAGTACCGAATTTCACAAAAATCCGTAGATTTTCCTAAATTAAAGGATTTGTTTGATAATCACTTATTTTAGAAAAAAATTTAATTAAAAAAGTGGAAATTCTATTCAAAAATATTTTTGGTAAAATTATTTTTGTTTTTTATTTTTTTAATTTGACACCAAAGTTTTTAAAATTTTGAAAACAAAAATTTCTTACTTTCAAAATTTTTTTAAACAATTTTGTAAGAATGCTAATATCAAAATTCAAACATATATCTAGACTCACATTACCATTTGTCTTAACATTTTTTTTCTCATCATTATTTATCTTATCATTATTTCTTTAGCCTCATTTAAAAGTGATATTTTGCTAAATATTTTTAAAAGTTGTACTTTTCAAAAATAAATTTTAAAAGTGTTAGTTTTCAAAATATAATTATAAACTTTGGTAATTTTTTAAAAGTTTCCCAAAATATTTAGAAACATATCACTTTTAAAACTTTTTTTTTTTCAAAAATTTAACTTATGAAATTTATTTAGATAATACCAAATTGCTTTGTCCTATTTTCTCTTTCTTTTTTCTTTTATTATTCTTCCTTTTGATTTTCACATTCAAAAGTAAAAAGTGCTAGCTACCAAATATGTATTTATTTTTTTTATTTTAGAAAACAAAAAGTAGAACATTGGTATCAAATACATTTTTGTTTTTGAAATGCTAAAAATAAAATAAGAAAAGTACTTTCATGTTTAAAAAAAAAAAATATTACCAAACAACACTTAAGGTATATATAATTTCATTATTTGTTTTTTTTTTTAATTTTGTTTTTGGATAAGGAGGATTTGAACTCTTCTAATTTGTTATTACTATCTTTTTTTTTTTTTTTTGAAGAATTATTGCTACTACTATTATCAAGCTATGCTTGCAATATATAATTTCATTAAGACACATTTTGATTGTCCAATGACGCTTCTCTAACGTCCGTTCGTCATCCAGCATATAATTTCTGATTTTTTGTTCATTTCCATTTTCGTAATATCTCATTGTTCATGTACTTGTCTTATTTAATATTCATTTTGAGGGACCTTTTTCTCTTTCAAACAAAAAGATGTTATCGCTTCCATGTCATTCCGCACCAACTGCATTGGCCACAGAAAATCAAGACGCGTTTGGTTAAGAATTCAACCGGAATCACGTGAAAAGTGCACGTGCTCTATGTCCTAATGATCACTTTTTTTTTTTTGACGATTATGTTCTTTTTTTTTATTCGGTAAAGAGAAAATTACATAAATCTCCCTGAGTTTGTATTCTTTTGACAAATAACATATCATGTAATATTTCAAGTAAGTACAAGTAAGTTCCGGACAAAAAAAGAAAAAAAAAGAAAAAAGAAAAAACAAGTAATTACAAGTGATATCTTACATTTAGAATTCTTTTAGGTTTTTATTTATTTATTTATTTTTATTCCCTCTTGAAATAGGTAGTTTGTCTAAAGTTACCCACCAAATTAGATTTTCAAATTTACCCTCGAAGCCTTTTAATCATCGATTATTCTGTCAAATAAACATAAATAATCATGTGCACGCATATCACATAATCCAAATAGTGAGGGCTTTTTCGTAAATTAATGTCTAAGATTAATTGGGGTTTTTTTGAACATCAAGTTCGTCCAAAAACACAGCTGAAGTTGCATGGGTGAAAAAAAAAAGAAAAAACTCTACTGAGCAAGATTCGTAAATACGTAATTTGACTTTCATCTATTTCCTATGAGAACTAACGACAAGAGTTACTATAAGCAGGTTCTTTACATTTACGAAAAATAAATATGAAATCAAATCTATACATTTATATAGAAACTCAACAAGCCTAGTAGACCAAGAATTAAGAGTCATACATCCAATATAGATAGTAAAACAATTGGACCTCACGTTTATTTCCCGCGAAATCTTTTCCCTTTTTCATTTTGGTCTAAATTTATGATATTTACTAATATATACTATATATGAAAATAGAAGTTAGAACTAAATTATTATTCAAAGAAGCTCATGTCCTTAGTAATCCTCATTTTATTCTAAAGGAAAACGAAAACATTCAAAGAAAGAGAGAATCTGAAGCCAGGTTAACAAGTTGTTGAAGCTAGAGCAGAGGGTCAATAAGGGATCTATTCTGAGAACTGGAGCTCCGGTGCAAGCTTAAGGTTTTACAACTCTTTTTTGAGCTCGCATTTGGTTACCAAAGTGGAGTGGAGAGGTCAAAAGCCGGGAGGATCGCACCGGATAGAGCCTATTCATGGAGCAAGGCCTTATCGAGTTTCTAGAGTTAGGGTTTGGTGGCGGGTTTTGGAGGATGTTGTTGCGTTTTTTCTTGACTGATTTGGGTGCGAGACAAGAATTGTCCACTCAAATCCAGACTTATTATCTAACAAGTTCATAAAACTGTATGCTAATATTATCTACTCAAATCCATACTTGTTATCTAACAATTTCATAAAAATTCATCAATGGGGCATAGTTACACCTCTATGAATATATTTGTTGGTTTCCCTTTATTCGAATTGCTCTTAGTTTACTAGTCAATTTTGGAGTGAAATATAGAAAAATTAATAATGACCCAGATCAAACTTAAAGGGAAATTTCAAACAATGTAAATTGTCCAAATCCACAAGTGTTCAAGAAGTGGGAAAAAATAAAATAATGTCCCTTACCAAACTATATTACAATAACCAAATTCTACGAGGAGTATATACAAGCAGATTATATAATAGAGCATAAGGAGGAGCCATATTCCTAACTTTAGATTAATTAATTTAAATAACATCTATAGGAAGTTAATTAATTTTTTGAAAGAATATTTATTGCCGCGACATGTTGCGGATGTTGCGGCAACATGTCGCAGTAATAGATAGTTAACTATTTTTTTTAAAGTAATATCTATTATCGCGACATGTCGCGGCAATAGGTAGTTAACTAATTTTTTGAAAATAACATCTATTGCTGCAATAGGTTGATAACATATTTTCTTTTAGAAAAATAATTTATTTAAATATTTTTTATATTTAATATATAATTGCGAAAATTTATTGTCACGATTATATTATCGCAATAGATAGAACAATACCACTTTTTGGTTTTGTATTGTGGTTATATCTTCTCCGCATTATATTGCCGCGGCATGTTCATGTTGCGGCAATATGTAAACTTTATTGCCACGACATTTGGTCGCCACAATAGATGTCGTGGCAATATAGTCCATTTTTTGTAGTGTGTGCAACAACTATTTCAAATATTCGAAACCAGATTTCTAATAGCTAAACCAGATTTCAAGCAGATAGATGCTACTACTTATCTAAAAATAATACCGATAAATTTAAACTTGTACAGAGAAAATAAAGTAAAAAATATACTTTTATTTATCATATTTTAAGTCACATAATACAAAAGGCAGATAGTATTAGGATTAAGCATTTTTAGTATAACAAAGTTATTCTCCTCTTGCTTTCTGATGGCAATTGTAACCATTCTTTTCATCTTATTTATCATTTGGTTCTAGTTGTCTTTTTAGTTATCTATAACACGCTTATAACTTAATCAAAAATCTCAATTAATAAATCTTATGTTCAAATAATGCATGAAAATATTCTTTTCTGAAAGCTGTATCTGAAAACTAATAGTTATTAGGAAATCATTAAAGCTTTATGATGTATGGATTATGCCTTTATTCTTATTTTTATTTTGATCTTTACCCAATAGAAAGTTTAAGTCTTAATTATGGTGAGTATATTCACTAAGGTCTGGTAGGAAACTCTCAAGAAATTTCTACCTTAAACTTGAGGGGTGTTATTTGTATATAAATAGATGGCCCTTGTGTTCTATTCTAGTCATAAGCATAATCACATTATTTTTTTTTTTCTTAAACAAGTAACAAATAAAGCTTTAAAATATAAGCATAATTAAATTCAGAAACATAATGTGACAGGTTATAAACATGATAATATTTTGCAATAATTAAAACTATAATCTAAAAAACATGAATTCTGCTGGTAGTGAATACTTTACTTACCTGATGTCCAAGCTAACTTTATGATCCACTATTAATTACTTCTAAAAGTTGTCTGCCCTGTAACATTTGCTATGAATACAAAATTTCAGAATTAATCTAATATTATTTATTACTAGCAAAACGCTAATTTGTTGTTTTCTGATAGAATATTTGCTTACTATTTTTTAGGTAAATTTTTTATTTTTATTTTGACTTAATTTCTTTATAGAAAACCTACTTTTGTTTATTTCAGTTTTGGCAATATTTCATCCTAATATTCATTATTTTCTAAATATTAAATTTAGCAAAATCTCACTATTTTTTCTTAATTCTTGACTTTTAACTTCGATACAGTCTCCCTCTAGCATTTACTACTTTCCCATTTTTAACAGAATTTCCACTTAGTAATATTTTTCTAATAAAACTTAGAATTATATTCTATGATTGTCGTGAAATTTTATTTAAAACATAATTATCTGTTGACAATATCTAGCTAATTATTAAAATTTAATTAGGTATAACCAAAACTATATATTTAAAACAAAACGATGTTAATGAACATATTAAATTAAAACTATTATTAAAGCATAGATTTTAGAAAAATACATAATGCTAGCCTTTTCTTTGATTTTTCTTCACTCTCTCTTTCTCTTGTTTTTCTCTCCATGGAAAGTTTTCTTGGAGGCTTAACATGGCTTTTAGCTTATGATCTTTTACCTATTTATGGGTTTCTAAAAGCAATCCTAACTATTGGATCAAAAGACACATGGAGTGATCTTGTCTTTCCATTTTTTTCAATAATTGAAAAATTAAGAAAAATGGACCTTTGTGCTTTTGAATGACATCACATGCCATGTGTCAATTGACTATTAATTTTCTTTCCACTTTAGTTCCTAACTTGAAACATGTCTGCATTTTTCTTTTTTTCTACTTTTTTTTAAACAAAAATTGAGAAAATACAAAAATAAGATGCACATGTACTTAATTTGGTGACGTCGTGGGTGATATAATAATACGTGGAAGTGCCATTATGGTTTATTTGAATCTTGGCTTAACACATGTCATTACTTTGATAGTTTTACTTTAATTGTGGTTTCCTATACCGTAAAAATTGTCACAACCGGAGGCCGTAATCATTGGTAGAATGAGTATTTCATAAAATAAAAATATCAAAAATATTAAAATAAATGATTCAATTAATTCAAAAATTTGCCCTGAGACTCTAACTTTACCAATTGGTCTTAATAGATTATTTAAATGAAAATAAAACTCTACAGTTATGCGTCACTCATTCAACAAAGAACGTATTTAAAAACAGTTGTTTTAATAGTCATGCATCACAAATCATCCCACAGTCAAATACAGACATAAGTAATACAAATTACGACCAAATCTCACAAACTAGTTCATAAGGTTTAATGACCAAAATTCCCACTCAAATCTAAATTTTTCACAAGTCTAGTAGAAATTTATCAAAATTTAGACAAAAATCTAGTTCTTTTAGTCCAAATCATACTGAGTGCCACCTGAGGGAAAGAAAGGGATGAGCTAATGCCTAGTAGAGAAACGATTACAAGTTTGATACATATGAATTATACTCCTTTTGAAGGCCCTGCATAGTTAGTTGTCTACCCAATACAATGCAAGTGGAAATCACATTCCAATAGTTTAAATATTCCAAACTATTGTAAAATATCCATCAAAACTAATACATGTCTATTCAAGCAACATATAACCATGTGTACAATTATGATGTCTAAAATATCCAAGTGGATCACTCGTAAGTCCGAACCATCTAAAGAAGTGTCGTAAGTCTGATCACCCAATGTGGGGCGTCGTAAGTCCGATCACCTGATGTGAGGTATCGTAAGTTTGATCACCTAATGTAGGGCATCGTAAGTGTGTGAATGCAAGCCAGTGTTATATGAATAACAAGAAAATGATATGTATCATTTCAACAAAATCTCAATATAACTATGCAATATTCTTTAATCAAGCCACTTTTAGTCCTGAAAACTGAGTTCTCAAATCGTTTAAGATTTTCTAAAAATATCGGCATTATAACAACCTTTTTTGATCAAAACCCAAAAATCCAATTTCTTGCAGAAAGTAGTTCAAAACAGTATATATGATACGCCAACCAATATGATGTGCCTTCAAGGTAGTTTATATCTTAAATCAGGTCAAAACAGACATAAATCACATTTTTATTAATTATTTCACGAAATTCCATATTTATTCAAAATAAGTGAAAATCAAAATTAAACTAATCTGAAGTTCAAGTTATTAAATCCCTACCTTAATCGAGTGTCTAAAAAGCATTACGGTGCTATGGAGAATATTTGGCATCATTTGGGTGTCGTTTGGAGGACTGAGTGCTGTTTTCGAACCTTTGATTTCTTGGTTTGAAAACTTGATTTTAAAATAGAGCTTCAAATTAAGAAACGGACTTCATCACTGAATTTAGAGCACCCAAAAATGCTAGATTAGACATATAATTTGTCCAATTTAGAGACAGGTCCCACGACACACAAATCAAGGCAAATCTGAGCTGTCTGATTTCGTTTTTCGTGCTCATTCTAAAACAAAGTCAATATATATATATATATATATATATATCATTTTCACCATTTTCAATGTAAATTCCAAAAATGATATTAGTTTTAAAATCTAACGGTCCAATCGAAAGTTAACTCTGAAACTATTTTCACACAAACTTGTCTAATGAAATTAAAACCAAATGGAGAAAAATTGAGACATGAGACACCTACCACGAGATCTGAGGGGAAGAATCCACGACAACTAATTTCATAGCGAACGGCAGCCGAAATCTGCTCTGGTGAACAAAAACACCTATGGTGTTCTTCCACATTTTTAGGCGACTGGCTGCTCCAATGAGGCTGGTTCCAGTGGCGCTACGATCATCCGACAGTGGCGCATCGTTTCCTGGAGCTTCAATGACAGTTAGAGGAGGAGCAGTGGTGGCTGGCAGTAGAGGGTGCGTCGTGTGGACTTTGTTGGAGAAGAAAGGAAATATGAGGGATTTAAGGGCAATTTTGAAACTTTAGTGTGATGTGTCAGCTTCTGGTTAATTGAGCACTATTTTGATTATTTGCACTTGGACCTAGTTTTCTGAAAATTTTCTCAAAAATACCCTTAAATAATTATATTTTGACCCCAATTTTCAAACTTTCTTTACACTTAAGCCCAAATGAATCTAGATCAAAATTCCATCCAAATTCATCAATTTTTTTTAATATAAATTTGGTTAAAAGACCATAATATCCTTATTTATTTAAAGGGGTTTTACATCCTTCCCTCCTTAAAAGAATTTCGTCCCGAGATTCAAGTATAAGACATAAATTCAAAGTATAACCTCAAGCTGAAAATTAAATAGATAAGGATATTTTTCATACATCTCTGTCTTGAGTTCCCTAGTAGCTTCCTATTCCTAGTGATGATTCCAAAGAACTTTGAGAAGTTGAATTTCTCTATTGCGAAGCACTTTGAGTTCTCTTCCGATTATCCAAACTGATTATTCTTCATAAGTAACATCCTCTTGAATTGGTATCTCTACGTACTGAATTACATGGGATGGGTTAGAAATATATTTCCTCAACATTGAAACATAGAAGACATTGTGTTCATAACCCAGTTATGGTGGTAAGTCTAATCGATATGCTACTGGTCCAATTCTTGCAATAATCATTAATGGCCCAACATATCTTGGAGCTAACTTTCCTTTAACTCCAAATCTAGTAACTCTATGTCTTGGTGTGACTTTTAGAAATACTTGGCTACCAACATCAAACTCTACTTCTCGTCTTAAGGGATCTGCATAACTATTTTGACGACTTTGAATAACTTTAAGTCTTTCTCTTATCGTGTTGACCTTTTCAGTAGTCTCTTGTATCAATTTTGGCCCATAAGTAACTCGCTCCTCTGCATCAACCCAACATAAGGGCGACCTACATGGTCTACCATATAATACTTCATATAGAGCCATACCCAAACTGGTTTGGTAGTTATTGTTGTAGGCAAATTCCACTAGCGACAGGTGATCATCCCAGCTTCCACCAAAGTCCAGCACACATAAGTGAAGCATATCCTCTAGAATCTGAATTGCTCTCTCAGATTGATCATCTGTTTGTAGGTGGTAAGCTGTATTAAGATTTAATTCTATTCCAAAAGCTTTCTATAAAGCTCTTCAGAATTTGGATGCTAATCTTGGATCTCTATTAGAGACTATGCTGGAAAGTACTCCATGTAAATGAACAATATAATCCACATAAAGATGATTGAGTTTGTTGAGGGAAAAGTCAATCTGAATCGGAATAAAGTGGGCAGTTTTAGTCATTCGATCAACAATTATCTAAACTGCGTCATTTTTACTTTGGCAATCCCATTTCCATTCTGGGATAGGTAATGGCTAAAGTAATCCTGCTGGTCTTTGATGTTCTACTTTGACTTGCTGATAGATTGTACACTTAGCAACAAAAGTAGCTATATCCCGTTTCATGCCTTTCTACCAATACTGCCTCTTTAAATCATGGTACATCTTAGGGCAAACTTGGATTTATGAGCTTCAGTCAAGATAGTCTCTCGAAGATGTGGGTCATTGGCTACAACTAACTTTCCTTTAAAAAGTACAAATCCTTCTTTATTGATACTCCAACTATTAAGTTGCTCACCATTTTGGAGTTGGTTCTAGATTTTTCTCAATTTTTGATATTGTCATTATCTTTGCTGAATTATCTGAAGAAATGAAGGAGTAGCCACTATGTTGCTAATATAAGCAACATCATTTTCCTCAAAGTACTCTAAATTATATTCACTAATAGTGATTGAGTTTTTCCACTCTTCAAGTATCAAAGAAGCAAGTATACTATGAGATTTACGACTCAAGGCATTTGCTACTACATTTGCCTTTCGAGGGTGATACTGAAGAATAAAATCATAGTCCTCCATATACTCCATCCATCTCCTCTGTCTCAAATTCAAGTCATATTGATTGAAGAGATATTTCAAATTCTTATGATCGGAGTAGTCATCAAACTTAACACCATATAGATAACATCTCCAAATCTTGAGGGTAAAGATCATAGCTGCTAATTCTAGATTATGAGCAGGATATTTCTTCTTATGCGGTTTCAACTGGCGAGAAGCATAAGTTACAACTCTGCCACTCTACATTGAAACAAATCCCAATCCTAAACTAGAAGCATCTGTGTACATCACATATGATTCACTACTGTTAGAAATAATCAGAATAGATGTAGTTGTCAAGTTTTCTTTCAATTTCATGAACGCTATATCACACTCATTATTCCAAGTAAATTTGACATCTTTACTCATTAACTTGGTTAGAGGCAATGCAATGCTTGAGAAGTTCTCCATAAAATGACGATAATAACCAACTAAACTAAGGAAACTTCGCACCTCAGTAACATTTCTCGGTCTTTCCATTCCTAGAATATACCCTATCTTAGACGGGTCAACTGAGATACCGTTTTGAGAAATCACATGTCCCAAAAATTTGACTTCTGTCATCCAAAAATCACATTTCGATTTCTTGGCATATAACTGGTGATCCCTCAAGGTCTGAAGCACTATCTTTAAATGTTTAGTATATTCTTCCCGAGTCTTAGAGTAAATCAGGATATCATCAATGAATACAACCATAAATCTGTCCCAATAAGGCCTGAAAATTCTGTTCATCAAGTCTATGAATATTGCAGGTACATTCATCAATTTGAAAGATATAACCAGAACTTCAAAATGACCATATCGAGTCTTAAATGCAGTTTTCTGTATGTTTTCTTCACGAATCTTCAACTAGTGGTACTCAGATCTCAAGTCTATCTTTGAAAAAAGTTTAGATCCACTAAGTTGGTCAAACAACTCGTCAATTCTCAACAAATGATATTTATTCTTTATTGTCAGCTGGTTTAGTTTTCTGTAGTCTACACAAAGTCTGAGTGTACCATCGGCTTCCTTGGCAAAGAGAACTGGAGCACCTCATGGTGAGATACTTCTCTTGATGAACCTTTTTGACAGTAGGTCATCTAGTTGTGTCCTTAATTCAGTTATCTCTATAGGAGCCATTTGAAAAGTGGGAATAGAAACTAGTTGAGCTCTAGGAACTAAGTTAATACATAATTCAATTTCTCTATCAGGTGGTAATCTAAGTAAATCGTCTGGAAAAACATCTGGAAACTCACTAATTACCGATGTCCATAGATATTGATTTGCAGTTCCACTCTCACCATCAACAGTGAATAACCTTCCATAACATTCTAGTTTCTTTCCTCTACGAATACATGCTCTCAGAAGAGGAGTAGGTCTTATTGGATTTAATCTAGCTTGACACATAACTGAATACCCATCTTCAAAATGAAGAGTCACCTTTCTTCCGTGACAATCCATTATAGCTCGATATTTTGACAACTAGTCTATACTAAGAATCACATCAAATTGATTCATAGGTATCACAATCAAATTATCTAATAACTCACAACCATCAATGATGATAGGACAAGAGTTGCATATAGTAGACACGACATAAACATTTCCCAAAAGAGTATCAAGATTTAAAGTAGGATCAAAAGTTTCAAATTTCAAACCCAACATGCTAGCAAACAATGCAGATATGAAAGATTGCGATGCACCAATATTAAATAACACATGAGCCCAAGAGTGGTAAAGTAAGATCATACCGTCAACCATTTTAGGTCCTGACTGACCATATCCCTCTATCCCGGTGACTACATAGGTTTGAGCTTTCTCCTTTCCTTTGTTTCCTCTACCTTTACTTGGATGACCACTGCTAGATCCAGGAGTACTACTATAGGACTATCCATAATCTCCTTCTGTTCTAGAGGCCTGAGGGGTCTGGCACTCTGTGGTGAATGTAGAACCCTAAGGATGATATTGGTGTTGAACCGGAGAGTTGAAAGTCAGAGATTTGCTCTGGAAATTAGTAGGGCTAATTTACTGACTAGGGATGGGTGTCAAAGTTGCTTGACTTCCCTGTGGTCCTCTTGTGGTCAGTGGAGGGGTCTACAAAAGTTGGGGGTAATTTCTTCTAAAATGGCCCTGTTGATCGCAATAGTGGCAAGAATATGGAGTAGAACATCTACTTCCTATTGAAATAAAACTACCACTGTGTCCACTGCTTTGTGAACCCTATCCTTGCCATCGACTATTTTTTATTTTCTGTTCATTACCTTTCCCTTTATATCCACTAGTGGCTCCTCTATCACCAATCAGTATAGTTTCAATTTTCTGAGCTGTACCATAAGCCTCAATAAAGGTAGTAATTAGAAATGACTCAAATTTGGTACGAATCTCTAGCCTTAAATTGGTTCTAAAATGAACCACTTGCAGTCTCGCATGGTTTCTCGGTGTATGGGCATATTGGGAAGGTTCCAAAAAACTCACATAGTACTTACCAACAGTCATACTCCCTTGACACAAATTATTGTACTATTTCAGCATCTCATTCTCATGGTCATTATTAGCATACTGTCCTCTAAATGGTTTATCAAACTATTCCCAACTCATAGTGGTAGTGTCATGAGTCAACTTGCAGTGTCCCACCAATGATCAGCAGTATCCTGAAGCAAGTACGTTGCAAAGCCCACTCTAAACTCTACTAGTACTATCAAAGTATCAAATTTCTTTTAAACTTCCCTAAGCCATCTCAGTGCAACTGCGGGATCGTGTTCTCTATAGAAGTTCAGTGGGTTCAGCTTAGTAAAATCTATAAAACTTTTAGATCGGTCGTTTTCAGCAGCTGGTCTTGTCATAAGACCAGGTATTCTCTGCATAGCTTGCTGAAGAGCATCAACAATATCAAAAGTAGGAGGGCCTTACTGTGGAGGAGCATCTTTTTCTCTCTCAGGTTGAGACACTCTTATTCTTGGAGGCATTTTCTTGATCTGTATTCTAATATGTCCAATATATTAGTAAGATGATGACTGTCATAACCCCAAACCCTGGCTAGTGGCAGAAGGAGAATTTCGCAAGAATGAGAAATTCCTTGAATTATTTGAAAACATCTAAAAGTTATAGTTTTATAAAACAGTATATTTTAGATAAAATATCTGGAATTCCTTCTCATGAACCTCTCCCATAATTTGTATACACCATTAAACATAGATCGAATAAATACCAAAAAGAACGTAAATCAAATATATGTTCAAATATTATCATTATCTATGTCAGAACAGATATCAGAATAGCATACATGAGTTCACAGACAAAATGGAAAATAGTAATCTTGGTTCAATGCTACAACAAAACTCAAACAATTAAAACACCATAATAACACGCTTCAAGCATTACCAAGATAACGAACTATAGTCCCGATGGCCTCTTACTCCTCTTGATCTCCAAAATCACACTGGACACCACCTAAGGAAGGGAGGAAGGGAGTGAGTGTAAAATGCCCGGTAGAAAATAGTTACCTCGATCGAAAATATTTTTAGTGATGGAAAGCTCCTGCATGGTTAGTTTAAATCCAATACATACATATATGATAATCCAAAATCGGAAATCGTCACATATGTGTATAAATAAATCAGTATAATCAAAACTATTCAATTCAGATGCACATGACACAAATCAACCCATACCCATGAGCTCATAATGGCACTAAGTGTACCTAACAGCCTGCCTGACACCTAAGCCCATACTCGGAGGGGACACCCATGTGTCGCCTACCAAACCTGGTGGGGCAACCGAATTACCTACGCCTGCCAAATGGGGAAGTAATCAAAAGTAACAAAATCCCACACGAGTTTACGGACTCTACACCGACAGTGGTCCATACAGCACCACATTGTAAACTCACAATGCTAATATAGTGCTCATGTATGATCCTATGACACGTGCAACATAGAACTGAAGTATAAAAATAATCGTACATTGGTTTTTCAATAAAATAAGTATATTAGGTTTTTATAGAAAAACGGGCAACACAATAGTCCTATTTTTTATATACCTAAAATAACCTGTACTTAGAAAATCCTCAGAGCAATACAGTATATATATGTATATCATACCATCACAGACCATCACATATGTTCAAGAAAACTAAAAATCACATTTGTTCTTATATGTTGCAGAAAATAAGTTTTATTCGAAAATAGTATAAAACGGAGGTAACCGAATCCCTACCTCACAACAATAGCCATACCACACTATTGAATCCTCAAGGCATCGTCGAAGATCGTCCGGAGGGTCGGGAGCCAATTCCAAGCCCTCAATCATCTTCTTGCGAAAAACAAACTTCTCAACGAAGCTTCAATTCCATAAACAGACCTCTTCACTGAATTCTTAGCACCTAAAATAGCTAGGTTAGACATATAACTTATCCAATTCAGGTCCAGACCTACACCGGACCGGTGGCACGTAAATCGAGGCAAATCATAGCTGTCCGATTTCGATTTTCATGCCGATCACCAAACATAGGCAATATATCTATCAGAATTCCCCATTTTCCAAGTACAATCAAAAAATGACAACAAAAACACGATCCAACAGCCGGATCAAAAAGTCAACTCAAGCTTAAAATATTCCAAAAATGGCAACTTTTGATTCGGACATTATAGGGTTAAGATATATATACCTTAAGCTTGCTCTCGATGAGTTGAATCCAACCAGCCCAGTTAGAGGTCAAATGTTGGCTGGAATTGTCACTGGCGATGAGAAATCCGAAATGGTCCACTTCATCTTCTCTGGCAACGGCAGCAGCTGGCGAAGGTCGGCGGAGCTTCCTGGTGGCACGACGAGCTCGCGTCAAGTGTTTGGCGGGCTAGACGGTGGCCTGGGAGGTAGCGCGGCCTCCCCTTGTGCACCGGCTGAGAGTGAACAAAGAGAGAGCGAGGCAGGCATCGGGAAAGAGAGAGAGAGAGAGAGAGAGAGAGAGAGAGAGAGAGAGAAGAGACAGAGAAAGTGAGTGGGAGGGAGAGCCCACGTGGATAAGTAGGGGACTGTGCAATTTTTTAAAAAAATTAATTCACCCAACATAATACCCGAAAATCGGTAAAATATCCAAATTACCTTCCTAAAAATCTGGGATTTTACATTCTCCCCTCCTTAAAAGAATTTTGTCCCGAAATTCAAAATACAAGCCAATCATAATACAACTTCTGACTAAAGGTTAAACAAATAAAGGTACTTCTCGCACATCTCTATCTCGAGTTCCCAAGTAGCCTCGTCTTTTTTATGATGTTCCTAAAGTGCCTTGACAAGTGGAATCTATCTGTTGCGAAGTACCTTCAACTCTCTAGCCAATAAATGAATAGGCTACTCTTCATAAGATGCATCTTCTTGGATCGGTATATGTACGTACTAAACAACATAAGATGGGTCCGGCATGTACTTCTTCAATATCAACACATGAAACACATTATGCACATGACCCAACTGTGCAGGTAGATTCAAGCGATACGCCACTGGTCCAATTCTCTCAATGATCTCAAAGGGACCAAAATACCTTGGAGCAAGCTTACCCTTAACCCCAAATCTTGTCACACCATGCCTTGGAGTCACTTTTAAGAATATGGAATCACCAGTATCGAACTCTACCTCATGCCTCTTCGGGTCAGCATAACTCTTCTGGCAACTCTGAATCTCTTTGAGTCTCTTCCGAATATCCTTAATCTTCTTAATAGTCTCCTCAATTAGCTCAAGTCCAAGAGTAACATGTTCTTCAGGATTCTACCCAACACAAAGGTAATCTACACAGTCTCCCATATAACACTTCATATGGAGCCATATGCACATTGGTCTGGTAACTGTTATTGTAAGCGAATTCCACCAAAGAAAGATGATCATTCCAGTTCCTACCAAAGTCCAGTATGCAACAACGTAGCATGTCCTCAAGAATCTGAATGGTCCTTTCAGACTGACCATTTGACTTTAGACGGTGAGCTATACTGATATCCAACTGCGTACCCAATGCTTTCTGCAAGGCTTTCCAAAACTTAGAAGTGAATCTTGGATCTCTTTTAGAGACTATGCTTGAAGACACACTATGTAAGCGTATGATGTCTCCACATACAGTATACTAAGCTTAGTTAGTGAGTAGTCCATCTGGATTGGAATAAAGTGAGCACTCTTCGTCAATCGATCGACTACCACCCAAACTGCGTCATTCTTCCTCAAGGTCTTTGGCATACGAGTCACGAAGTCCATCGTGATCTTGTCCCATTTCTATTCCGGAATTGGCAATGGTTGAAGTAACCCAGCTGGCCTCTGGTGTTCAACCTTGACTTGTTGACAAGTCAAACATTTAGCCATAAAGGTAGCTACATTCTTCTTCATCCCTTTCCACTAATACTGCCTCTTCAAGTCTCGGTACATCTTATCACTACCCGGATATGCAGTGAACCTTGATTTGTGAGCCTCAATTAGAATGGTTTCTCGAAGATTAGTATCATTAGCTACAGTCAACTTCCCACTGAAAAGCAAAAACCTTTCTCTATTAGTGCTCCAACCATCTAACTATTCATCATTCTGAAGTTGGTTCTAGATTGTCCTCAACTCCCTGTTGAGCCACTGACTCTGTTGAATAGTCTGGAGAAGTGATGGTAAAATCACAATATTGCTCAGGCAAGCAACCCCTTCATTCTCGAAGTACTGTAAGTTGTAGTCACCAATCGCAACTGAGTTCCTCCAATCTTCAAACACCAGTATAGCTAGTGCACCACGAGGCTTCCTACTTAGTGCATTAGCTACAACATTAGCCTTACCAGGGCAATACTGTAGGTCAAAGTCATAATCCTCCATGTGCTCAACCTATCTTCGCTGTCTCAAGTTTAGATCCTTCTGAGTAAAGAGATACTTCAAACTCTTATGATCGAAGAATATGTCAAATTTCACACTATACAAGTAACATCGCCAAATCTTCAAAGCAAAGATCATTACTGCAAGCTCCAAATTATGGGTGAGATAGTTCTTCTTATGTGGCTTCAACTGACGAGAAGCATAAGCCATAACCTGAACGTTTTGCATCAAGACATATCCTAAACTCATCTTTAAAGTATCGATATACACCACATAAGATTCGCTACTGTCAGGAACAGTAAGAACTGGTATGGTGGTCAAGCTCTATTTCAACCTGACAAAAGCTTCTTCACTTTTTTGATCCCAAACAAATTTGGCATCCTTCTTGGTCAACTTCGATGGAGCTTCCTAGCGACACGGCGAGCTTGCGCCGGATGGTTGGTGGGCCAGACGATGGCCTAGGTAGCGGCATGGCCTCCCCTGGTGCACCGGCCGAGAGTGAACAGAGAGAGAGCGAGGGCGGCGTCAGAGAAGAGAGAGAGAAAATGAGTGGGAGGGAGAGCCCATGTGGGTAAGTAGGGGACTGTTCAATTTTTTTAAAAATTGCATTATAGTCCCCGGTTCCCAAATCTCTATCAATTCCGTCCCCTGAAAATTACAATTTGGTCCTTCTGCACAAAACTTTTGCAAATTAATTCACCCAACATAATACCCAAAAATTGGTAAAATGTTCAAATCACCCTCCGAAAAATCTGGGTTTTTACAATGACAATACATGACTTACGTAAAAAAATGTCTAGTCTAGATTAATGAGTGACGCACTCTGAGTATTTTAAATTAAAACCGTGCTCTGATACCAAATTTTTTGTCACGACCCGAGGCCGGGGTTAGTGGCAGAATGAGTATTTCATAAATTAGAGATACCAAAAATATTATAATAAATGACTTAATTAATTCAAAAATTTGCCCTGGAGACTCTAAATTTACCAATTAGCCTCAATAGATTATTTAAATAAAAACAAAACCTCATAATAATGCGTAACTCATTCAACAAAGACCGTATTTAAATATAGTTGTTTTAATAGCCATGCATCACAAATCATCCCACACTCAAATATAGATATAAGTAATACAAATCAAGACCAAATCTCACATACTAGTTCAAAAGGTTTAACGACATAAATTCCCACTCAAATCTAAATTTTTCACAAGTCGCATAGAAATTTATCAAAATTTAGACAAAATAGTTATTCTGCTGAGTGCCATCTGAGGGGAAAAGGGGGTGAGCAAATGCCCAGTAGAAAAACGATTACAAATTTCATACATATGAATTATACTCCTTTTGAAAGCCCTGTATAGTTAGTTGTCCACCCAACACAATACAAGTGGAAATCACAGTGCGATAGTTCAAATATTCCAAACTACTGTAAAACATCCATCAAAGCTAACACATATCTATTCAGGCAACATATAACCATATGTCCAATTATGATGTCCGAAATGTCCTAGTGGTTCACTCGTAAGTCCAAGCTACCTAAAGAGGCGCCGTAAGTTCGATCACCAAATATAGGGCATCATAAGTTCGATCACCTAATGTGGGGCATCGTAAATCCGATCACCCGATGTGAGGCATCATAAGTCCGATCACCCAATGTAGGGCATCGTAAGTGTGAATAGAAGCCAATGCTATATGAATGACAAGATAAGGATATACATCATTTCCACCAAATCTCAAAATAATCATGCAGTATTCTTTAATCAAGCCACTTTTAATCTTTAAAGCTGAGTTCTCAAATCGTTTGGGATTTTCTAAAAATTTTGGCACTATAACAGCCATTTTTGATCAAAACCTAAAAATCTAATTTCTTGCAGAAAGCTATTCAAAATAGTATATATGACACGCCAACCAGTGTAACGTGCCCCCAGGTAGTTTATATCTTAAATCAGGTCAAAACAAATATAAATCATATTTTTATGAATTATTTTACGAAATTCCATATTTATTCAAAATAGGTGAAAATCAAAATTAAACTAATCTTAAGACCAAATAATCGAATCCCTACCTCAATCGAGTGTCCAAAAAGCATTATGGGCTGTAGAGAATATTTGGTGTCATTTGGAGTGCCAAGTGTCCTTTTTGAACCTTTGATTTCTTGGTTTGAAAACTTGATTTTCAAAAGGAACTTCAAATCAAGAAACAAACTTCATCACTAAATTCAAAGCACCCAAAAATGCTAGGTTAGATATATAATTTGTCCAATTTAGAGCCGAGGCCCACGACACGCAAATCGAGGTAAATCTGAGCCGTTCGATTTTATTTTTATACCTATTCCAAAACATATTCTATATATATATATATATATATATATCATTTTTCACCATTTTCAATATAAATTCTAAAAATGATATTAGTTTCAAAATCTAACGGTACGATCAAAAAGTTAACTCTGAAACTATTTTGACACAAAACTGTCTAATGAAATTAAAAGCAAACGGAGTAAAACTGAGACACAAGACACCTACCACGAGATTGCATGTGATGAGAGGAGTCCACGATAACCAATTTCACAGCGAACGGTGGCCAGAATCGACTCTGGTGAACAAAACCACCCTTAATATTTTTCCGCGTTTTCCGGTGACTGGTTTCTCCGGTGAGGCTGGTTTTGTTGGCGCTATGATCGTCCAGTAGTGCGCGTCGTTTTCAGGTAGTGGCGAGCTTCAACGATGGCCTGAGGAAGAGCAGCAGTGGCTGGAAGTGGAGGGTGCGTCGCAGGGACTTCGTTGGAGAAGAAAGGAAATACGAGGGATATAAGGATAATTTTTGAAACTGTAGTGCTATGTGTTAGTTTCTGGTTAATTAGGCATTGTTTTACTTACTTGCACTTGGACCCAATTTTCTAAAAATCTTCTCAAAAATGCCCTTAAATAATTACACTTTGACCCAAATTTTCAAACTTTCTTCACACTTAAACCCAAATGAATTTAGACCAAAATTCCGTCTAAATTCATCAATTTTTTTAAAAAATAAATTTGGTGAAAAGATTATAATATCCTTGTTTATTTAAATGGGTTTATCCTTGTTTATTTAAAGGGGTTTTTATAAAAATCATATTTATGTCCCATTTTGGAATTCATTGTTTTGAGCCTAGAAATTTTTAAACTGTCAAATTAGGATCTTTTGGGTGACAACGAATTTTTTGGTTACCTCTCTATTTTATTCTATAGACTCCTGACGTTTTTAGGTTTTGCTATTATTTTTTATAAAATTTTTGTAAGATCCCCTTTTTGTCGATAACGGAAGTAGACATTTGTACTTATTAGGAACTGAAATTTTTGTTAATATATTTCTAAGTTAATTAGAGCAATTATAATTAATTTTATTGCTAACTAAAGCAATTTAACTTTTACCTACTAAGTGGGTGGGTACTACAGATCCATATCAAGCTTAGGGGAAAGTTCAAACAACGTAAAATGTCCAAATCCACCAATGTTCAAGAACTGGGGAAAAATAAAAAGAATTCCACTTACCAAACTATATTTTAATATACAAATGCTATGAGGAATATATACAATTATACAAACATATTAACTTTGCAACAACCACTTCAAATATTCCAAACTGGATTTCTAATAGCTAGACCCAAGATTTAATTAAAGCATGTAATACACAAATTGATACCAAAACTAACAAAATAGAAAGGGAAACAAATAGAAAAAAGAAAAAAGAAAAAAAGAAAACCTTTGTCGAAACAAATCGCTATAGGAGATGAGAATGATCGCCAGAGAAAATGAGAACACCGGATGTGACAAGGACCATCGGATGTGATGAGGACCACCGGAGGAAACTATGGCTGTTGGTAGAAAAGGAAAAACCTTAGAGGAAGGTTCCGAGACGTTGAAGCCAATGCCACGATACTCTTATATTTTTGTTTTAAAAAAATATTAGAAATCAATGAAAAATTTTCACTTTCCTTTTGTTTTTGGAAATTTTTTTAATTTTTAAAATAAAAAACAAAAACAAATACACCAAGCGTGCTTTTTAAAATAATTTACAAGTTTTTATTTTCTTAAACAAACTAAAAAAAAACGCAACCAAGTAGAAGTCTTTAGGAAAAATATTTTGATGAATATAACTTAGAGAGCAACCTTAAAATCTCAACTCGGTAAGCAAGTTTGTCAATGTGACTATAATTGATGGTTTATGGGAATCTATTAAATTAGGCTAAGTAACACGTTTGGTTGTTGCTATGCCTCACAAGGAAAAACTTCTATAAAGCAATTATTTTTGTAGAAAGTTATACTTATGAAAGTACTGGCAATTTCATCGTGTAGTGGAATAGAATTTTCACTTTAATAGCATAGTTTCCAAATATTAAAACCCTAACTAAACAAGCTAATTTAAGGTTGACCATTGGAATTAAAATTGACAAGTATAGAGAAAATAAGACTGGGGAAATTAAAATAATTTGTTTAGATTTGATCAATAATCGAAAGAGGCGCTTAACTACACATTAGAGATAGCTATAGACGGAGGAACAGGAGGGTTATAATTCAATAAATACACGAATACAATTTCTGCAAAAAAGGATCAAATAAATTCTAGTTGTAGTGAATATACAAATATAATTATTCATCATGTAAGCGGTTAACATAAACTAAGTACGTGCTCTCTAATGTTTATCTATTTAGTAATTTCAGGTTAAAATATAATTAAATATTAATTTTACGAAATTCAGGAGAAATCAAATACTAAAAAATTTTATTTTGGTCATCAAATAATTATAAATTCTATAATCATTAAAATGCTTATTAAAAAATTATAAATTTTAGTAAACTGAATTCAATTGAATTCTTGAGTCCAATGTCCAAAATATATTACATAAAATCACTTGTAATTTTAAGTTCTAAATTAGCAACAAAAAAATCCTCGTATATCTACTTAGTAAATTTATTAATCTTAATTAAATAATTGAAAAAGAAAGAAAATTAACAGAGTATAGACACCTACCTACGAGAGAATAAGAATAGGAATGTAAATATAAACTATGCAGCTTGTCTAATCACTAGGATGACTATCTCAAATAGTCAAACACCTGAAAGTAGGAGAAGTAAGAGAGTGAGCATTCATATGCTCAGTAGAAATAATACAATTATCTTTTTGAATAAACGCAATTTTACCAAACCTACATATGGTTAATATCATTTTCACAATCCATTTACAAAGCAAGTTTATAAAAAAATTAATATCCAAAATAATTTCATATTCAAAACCAAAATCAAAAACACATGATTATACATATCATATATCAACTAATGTAAATGAGTGAGCTCTCATCCTCTAATCATGACCTTATAATATCTTTTACTAAAGGTATCCATCATTCTGACACTACCCAGACATGTGTTCGCCAAAAACTTATACAGGAGCCTAGTGCTGCAACAACTTGCCATCAATCTAAACTACCATAATATAATAATGGAACTCAAGTGCATGATTTTATGGCATGTATAATATGTAATAATATATAATAACCATGCAAATATAATCAAACAATGCTTTCAAAACCTACTTAGCACTATTCTAGGATTTATTGTAATATGGGCAACTCTCCGCTAAATTACACCATAATGACAATTCAAAAATATGTATATAAAATTACACAGTTCAATCCTACTAAAATCTAATGTATTTCCACAATTTATTAAACATTGGCGTAAACTACGATTTTTTATAAATCAATTATAATGCAATTATAAATCAGTATAAAATAGGTAATTGAATTCCTACCTCGAGATAGTAGCTATACCAAGTTAACAACGCTTGAAAAAACTCCCGTTGGTCTCATGTGCTCTGACGGTCCTTTTGGGAATCCCATAAGCTTACTTTGGAAAATGACTTTTCCAATGGAATCTCAATATGGGAAATAAACATCATCATTAAATTCATAATGCTCAATATAGTTAGGTTAGAAATATAATTCGTCAAATTTGAGTTTCAGGACGAGATCCAGCTCGTGCATGTAGAATAACACTATTTATGAGCCTTGGAATTCGAGTCACTTTGAAATATATCGATGTTATATATCAAAACTCATTTCTCAACCATACTAGATCAAAATTTGAAGTCAAAACTTTATTTCAAGGTTCCCAACATTAATTGGCCTTAATTCTTGAAAGTTACAAAAATATAATTTTATATTTTTCGAAAGTATTTAGAAAAATATTATCATTGTTGAATATTTTAAAAAATTATGAAATATTTTAGAAAATATTATTATTACAAAACTATTTAGGAAAATATAACTTTCAAAAATATTTAAAAAAAATCAAATATGCTGAATATTTGTAAAAATGATATTTTTACATAAATATTTGGGAAGATAATAGGTTTCTTATTCCAGTCCAAGGTTCAATCTCAATAGTAATAGACTTCAGCCATAGTTTTGCAAAAATAACAATTTTTGTCCTAAGTTAGGAAAATATCACACTGTTCAATCTAAGATTTCTGAGATCAAATCAACAGAAAAAAAATCATATTTATTCATGATTGAATCCTTTTTATCACCTTATATAATTCCCACGGCTATAATAATTGTTCCATAAAAGAAATTATAAAAATACCACTATTTTGTTTTTACAAAAATGACAATAAAGCTTCCAACGCTCACCAGAGCTTGCTTATTGGAAATTGGTGGCTGGGAATTGTCGGGAATGACTCAAGGGAGGTTGGACTTGCTACTTTGCATGGTGCTCAGTGTCAAATGACAGCAGAACGGTGAAAGACGCTGCGATTTTTGTCCTAAATTAGGAAAATATCACACTTTTCAATCTAAGATTTCTCTTAAACTGGAGATCAAATCAACATAAAAAAATCATATTTATTGATGACTCAATCCTTTTTATCACCTTACATAACTTTCACGGCTACAATAATTGTTCCACAAAAGGAATTATAAAAATACCACTATTTTGTTACAAAAATGACAATAAAACTTCCAATGCTCACCGGAGCTTGCTTATTGGAAATTGGTGGCTTAGAATTGTCGGGAAGGACTGAAGGGAGGTTGGACTTGTTACTTTGCATGGTGCTCAGCATCGAATGACGGCGGAACGGTGAAAGACACTACGATTTACCGCGACTTCATGCGTATCTTCTTGGCGATTAGCGGCATGATGCTGGCGAGAGGAGGGCAGCGCGATGTCGTCCAATCATGGGTAGGTAGTCCCTTAGAGCGCCGACTCTGATTCAACGCTAGCAATAGTTTTTGAAAGAGAAATCGTGGGAGGGAGAAAAAGTTATCGAGGACTTTAAGTTAGAAAAGAGAGAAAGTTGAAGGATTTATGGGCCACTTTAAATACAGCCAACGCGTCACAATTTGGTTGGCTTGGCACTATTCACATAATTTAAAATTTGTACCCAGCGTTTCAAAAAGCTTTTCATTTATACCCTTAATAAATTTCACTTTAGTCCTTATTTTTAAACTTTCTTTGCAATTTTGTCCAAATAAATTTAGACTGAATTAAGTCTAGATACAGCCTAGATATTTTTATTTAAATATCCCCAAAATTGAAAACTACGAAACTATTCATGGCTCAAAATTACTTTTATACCTTTTTAAAATTTAGGTTTTTATACTATTGGTCTCTCTTATTTATTAAATTTTTTTTATGGGCGGGTCTATTACCACCCTATATTTGCTCTCCCCATATCTTTATTTTAATTTTTTTATTACCAAAAAAGTCTTCTGTAAAATTACCTTTTAGTACATAATTAGTTTTAAAAAAAAATCTATTTACACACCTCACCGAAGAATTTTTCTCAAGAAGGGGAAAAAAAATTTCACCTCTCCTTTTGTCGTAGAACTGCATTTTTAAGAATCAGACACCTTCAAGGCCTCAATGCTCATGGAAAAGAAAATTAATAGTTACCAATTTCTCAGTGATTCAACTTCACGCTACCTATATCCCATACCTTGAAGAAAAAACAAACTGACAAATTGCAATGAAAATATTGCATCTCTTATCTAAATAGATTATATATATAATCGGTACTTCCCACTAAAATAAAAAAGTGCACACATAAATAAGATTAATTCTTATCAGAAAAAAAGGGGGGGGACCAAAAGAAAAGAAATGTACATTATTATTATCTTTTTGGTTTTTTTTTTTCAAATTTATTTCAAATTATGAAGTAAAGAGATGGTTCTGGTACGAAAAGCATCGAAGAAGAAGAAAACAAGATGGAAGAAGGTGGCTTCGGTTGGAACTTGGAAGTAAGAAGAAAATGAGGGAGATATAATAAGAATTAATGGGTGTGGGCGGAAAGACGAAAGAGAAAGCACAATTAAATTGAAGGACAATTTAGGAATCATAAAAAGTGTACTAAGTGTTAATTAATTTCAAATTTTATTTAATTAATAAGATGATGATTTCAGAAATAATATGAGAAAAAC
>JXTB01000215.1:231466-268928 GCA_002914805.1 Parasponia andersonii | reverse complement strand
AAAAAAAAAAAAAACGCTATATGTTTTATTATATACGAAGGAACTAAGAAATTTAGAGCTGACCAGCTGACGAATCACACACACCGCAGTTCACAATTCACAAATCCAAACACAGTTACGAATATATACGATATCAGTTAAGATGAGGTGGCAGTCTTTTGGCACGCGATTGAGCAAGGTAGCGAGTACGAGATAAAAGATGACACGTTCGGATTCGGGACTTTGTATTGCACGCGCCTCATGCACCGCGTTACTGGGGAGTCTCGCCTAACCACTTACAGATTCTGTTTGCCCCAAGAAACGAAAATGGCGGTCGAAGCAAGTTCACTGTATATTTTCCGCGAGTATAAAAGAATGATCAGCTAATTGAATAAAATCACTTCTGAAAACATTCTTCCAAATTTCATCTTCTTCTTCTGCTCGGTAATTGGTGATAGAGATCAGATCTTCTTCATCTTGGAATCTTCATCAGGTATAATATACACACATATATAGAGATCTATATATATATATATATGAATGTATATTATAGTCACTGCAAAATATATTTGTCTTGCATTTTGATGAATCGGAGACATTAATACTGACCAGTGCTTATAAGTTTCCGGAGATGAACTAGTTAATTTGATAGTATCGTTTAGCTGGTTTTGTCGATCTTTATTATGTAATCTTCGAATTCGCGGTTATATATTTTTCTCGAGAAAGTGACAGAAAGTTATTTCGAGTACTTGATGTTCATAAGCTAGTAGACGCATCCACATTTGGTTTTGTTTAAGTAAAATCCTTCACTATATATATATATATATATATACAAATATATATAATACACATAAATATAGATCGAAGAAGCTAGCAACCTACATCAGTGAAAATGGAGGGATTGAGACCAGAATGGGCAGTGAAGGCGATTGTGATCATAATAATCGGATCGATCTTGTTCCGCTGTGTCTCGGCTGCTAATTACACCGTCGGTGGACCTTCGGGCTGGGATCTTACTTCAGACCTCCAAGCTTGGACTGCTCAGACTACATTTCATGTCGGTGACTCTCTAGGTACGTAATATAAATATATATATATATATATATATATATAGTGTATTTGTACATATAATGCTAGATATATAGTTACATTTTATTTCTCCAGCTGCGATACTTCACTTCTTTTACTTGATTTTATCTTTTTTCATGTTTAGCATTTCTCAAGTTTTCTTTCTTTTTTTTTTTTTGGTCAAATTTTGTTTGGTTGACGAGAAAATTTGATTTCAAGTCGGGAAAAAAATTACACTAGTTAGGATATCTTCTCTTATTTTTTTTTTATTTATTATTTTTAAAATAATTTTAGTATAAATTATTGTATATCCATTCAGTAATATCTTCGTTTTTTCCTTTTCTTTTTTTTTTTTTTGAAAATATCGTTTTTCTTTCCGTCCCTTTGCTATTTCGGATTCAAATCCAATTTCTCGTGCTGTAGTAACGCCATATATGTTTCACACCAAGGCACAAAACAGCTGTAACAAATTAGTAACTACTTTTGAAAAAAGAAAAAAAATTATTTTTTAATAATTAGTTAAAGACAACATCAACAGAGTTATTTATATCAATTGGTGTATGATAATAATGTGGCAGTGTTCACCTACTCGCCGGTACTCTACGACGTGGTGGAAGTGCACCAAGAAGATTTCCCAACTTGTGACATCTCACACCCCATCAAAACCCACAAGGACGGGGAGACGCTGGTCCCACTCAACCAACAAGGGACAAGGTACTTTGTTTGCGGCCGCCAAGGCCACTGCCGTTTGGGCCAAAAACTCAAGGTCCAAGTCCTCCCGCCGCTTCACAACGACGGCGGTAACAGCGAGCAACGCCGTGGTGGCGGCAGAGGGAGACCTAAATCTCTTTCTACTCCGCCGTCTTCTAGTGGTGGCGCCGCGTCTGGTCCCCATCCATGCCCTTGCGGCGGTGGTCCGGAGGAGAAGAGCGGCGCGGGTTTCTTCGTATGGTTGGTGCCGTTGGTTATGATGTTGGTGATTCTGAGTTCTTCCTGGTCGCATCGTGGTCTTAATGGTTTTGATCTCTTTGGTGTTTTACATCACGTTATCATTACATGATGATCATTTGTATTACATCTCGGGTTGCGAATAATTTCTATCAGCTATAGGGCCGTGACTAAGAAATTAACACTGCAGCTCTATATACGTACTAATTTTCTGGTTGGTTTGATTTGTGTTTTTGTTACTGAAAAACACTATTAGTACTGCCAGCTAGTTATAACTAGTTACTTCTTGCTATCAAATGTTATTAATTGTCTTTGATCCATTGATAATTCGTTTTCTGATCTGTAATATGTAAGCATGTAAACACAATCAGATCTCATTCGTAACAGCATATGGAGTGTGAATTTGAGTGATCTTTCTTTCTTATTATTTTCATTATTAGTGCCATTATAATTATTACTATTTTGTCTTGTAAATTTTACTATGAAAAATTAATCGTAAATTCTAAATATCTCCCTAGCTAGTTCCGAAATCATGATTAACTTGTATGAAAACGTGCTAATAATAATAACAGCCGAGTACCACTAGAAAATAAATACAATATACTTCACAAATGAGGAAAAATTCAATTCATGCTTCGGTTAATTATTTCATTATGATAAAAATTAAACTAGACGATTTATCTTGTGGCCTTTTAACAAAAGTTGTACGAGCCACGCTTTTTGATTTGTTATTTTTGGGAAAAGATGCTATAGTGATCGTATCATGTGTATGATGTATGAAAGTTACTAAAGAAAATTGCAAGACTATTTAAGTTTTATATGCACATTAATTTGTCTCAAATTTTGCTATATTCTTGTCTATATTAAGTTTTCTTGTTATTTTGATATTTTGTATGTATAGGAGAATAAAACAAGAGTGTTTGATGTGAATTAAAGTAAATTTGTGCCTCACAAATAGATTTTTCAAATCATTAAGATCGAAGTTAAATCCGATACGGATATAATGCAACACAAATGAAGCAAATTGGAGCTAAAATAAAGAAATAATGCACCTGAGAAGTCGTTGTACCAAATCAACGGAAAAGTAGTGCCGCAGCACCAATTCTCAAGAAGTTTTGGTGCCGCGTCTATATCCAAGGTCAATAATAGATGGTCAAGATCAACTTTTTGATGATCCAAGGATCCATATTCAACATGCCTTAAGTTTGCAAGAGCCACCTCTTTAAACCCTATTTTTGGGGTTGTAGGAAGCATGTTGGGATAGAGAGAAAGAAATGAAGGTAGCCATGGAAGGAGAAGAAAAAGATGAAGAACAAGAGGAGGAAGAAGAAGAAAATATGCACTAATCCTTCATTTATTAATTTTTTCCATAACATCAACGCCATCTTTTGTTCATACCATCTTCAATTTATTTTTTTGTGAGTTTTTTCTTGTATTTTTCATATTTAGAGAGTGATATTATTAAGAGCAAATCCTTAAGGGAGGATTCAAGAGAATAAGAACTAAGTTTGGAGAAAGATGTTAACAAAGAGGGGAAATTCTAAAACTCTTTTCTCTTTGATATTTGTATTTCTTGATTCTATTATATTAAAATGCTATTGTTCTCAATTTATAATATGAACTAAATATTTTTTTCTATCTAATTTTACTATGTGAACCAACCTAGTATCTTGTGTTTGTTTATTTATCTCCTCTTTTATTAATCAAATCTATTATTCAGTTATTTGTTTTACTTAGTGCTTATTGCTTCTATTTAATTGATCATTAAATAGATTGTTGAGTGAAATTTCTATGAGTTTGAAAAAAGGATTAGAAATTTGGATTTAGGTAAAATAACATAAGATTACATAGTTTGTGGTAAGTTTGCATAGAATGGAAAGATACTTATGTGATTTCTGCAACCTCTTTGAGAATTACTAAACTTAATGAATCTAGTCAATTTATGTTAGAAATAACATATTAGTTTATTTAGGTGTTTTTACTTATGTCTTGGAAAGGAGTTTGTGAATACATTTAAGTTCTTAGTTGACAACTCTAGTGGATTAATTAATTTAAGAGAAAAATTATAAAATAGCATAATAAGAGAATAGTTGGGGAATTAGTAAACCTAGATATTTTTCTTATTGATTTATCTTTTATTCATTTTGTATGCTAGTTTACTTACTTTGTTTTATTTATTCAAAATCTATATATCATTTGTTTGAATAAAATTATGGTTGCGATAATTTTGTCACTTAGCATTGAATTAGAAATCAATCCTTGTAGGTTCGACACTCTACTTCTATATCTATATTACTTGTGATTGTGTATATTTATACGAGGGTGTGTAAGTATAATTTATAGTTGCACATTCCAACTAACACATGTGTAGGTAAATTTATAATTACCCATACAAATATATGTGTGGGTAAAAATTGTGTAGATAAAAATAAATTTTCTTGTGTGGATAAAATTTGTTCCATCGATCTTTAGATTATAACCTTTTTCAATTTCTCAAATAACAACTACTTTATCTTATTATGTAATTGTTTGACCTGATTTTTGTGCGTTTAAGTATATCAAAACCACGAAGATCACTAGTTGTGATACTAGGTGAGGGAAGCTTTATTACTTAGACTTGGAATCAAAGAGTATCGAAAGCCTACAACAAGCTCTAAAATTAGGTGACTATGAGGGCAAGAAAAAGAAAGTAGAAATATACAGTTGTGATATTGCCGTTTAGGGCATGCTTGTCACGACTTAAACCCTAGGACAGTGGCAGAAGAGAAATTTCACAAGTAAAAATTCATAATTTGTTTTAAAAAATTTCAGATTCTTTAATTTTTCAAAAAAAAAAACATCAGCTTTTGTAAAAGTTTATAAAAAATAATCTAAATTATAAATTCCACAAGTTTGTGATCACTACTAGAAATGAATTGTTAGTAATATTCTTAAAACATAAATATGTATTACCATCGTCATCACAAGTAAGAATAATAGATAATATATGCTAAATCCAAAGTATAAGCCACTATCGTCATCACAAGTAAGAATAATAGATAATATATGCTAAATCCAAAGTATAAGCTACTATCGTCATCACAAGTAAGAATAATAGATAATATATGCTAAATCCAAAGTATAAGCCTTAATTTTTCTTACAAATCCAAAATAAGAGTTACTAAGTAGTTACCAACTACTAACTAGTAATAATTTTCCTCTCCTAATCACTTCACTTTAGAGTTGCCCAAGTCACATTGTACACTATCTGAGAGAGGAAAGATAATGGAATGGAAGTTAGCATTCACATGCTCAATAGGAATTCAATTATCTTTTTGGTGTGAATACAACTTTTCAAACCTGTATGATTAGTTCCTTCAAAAATCCACTTATAAAACAAGATTATTCATGTATTCAAAACCAAAACAAAAGTCATCATTATGTTGCACATATCACAAATCAATCAAGTATAAGTACGAGATCTCATCCTCTCTTCACGGTCCTGTAATACCTCTTTTGACAGAGGCACTCAATATCCTGATACTACCCGAAGGTGTGTTAACAAATCTTGCACAAGGGCCTAGATCTCTCATCTAGCATTACAACAACTCGCCAGTGATCTAAGTACCATGATGCTAAAATAGAACTCAAGTGTATTATCCTATGATAGGTACAACATACCATAGAGTATGTAATAACTATGCATCAAGTATATCAAAGAAATCATGTTTTAAAACTTATTTAATAATATTTTGGGATTTACCGAAAATCGGGTAGCATAATTATTGTATTTTTCCAAAACTAAAATTTTAAAACTGCTTAAAAACTATAGAATCTTATCCCAAAATAACCCAATATATCTAAATAGTTCACAAATTCACCAAATATCCAATCAAATCACTAAAATACATGAAAATCGATAATTTCAAGAACTCAGAATGCATATTTTAAATCAAAATAAATATAAAACTTGCTAATTGAACACCTACCTTGCCTTGATAATTAAGCTAAGCTATCGGCTCTTGTAGATTCTCCTGTTGGTCAAATTGTCACTCAGAAGGTTATTTCGAGATTCCATGAACTTGCTTTGAGGGGTGACTATCCAAACAAAGTCTCAAATTGAGAAACGGAGTTCACTACTAAATTCAGAGCACCCAAAAACTCTAGGTTAGACATAAAATTTAATCAATTTGGGCCTCAGGCCAAGACTGGGCTACAACACTCAAATAGAGGCAAAAGCCAAAGTCTCACGTCTAGGGTCTCGTACTACCTCAAAACCTATTGATGTTTTATATCAAAACTCGTCTCTTGATCTTTATTAGTCCAATTCCGAAATCCAATTTCAGTTTTGACGCCTCTAGCTTAAATTTGGGCCTAATTAGAAACTGATTAGAAAAGTTACAAAAATGGCTTATTTTTAAAATATTTAGATAAATGCCACAATTTTCAGATAATATTTTCTCTCAATCTACCTATCTATTTTCCACAAATCCACTACTCTTCGTCTTTTTTTAATCCATATTTTCATCTCTTAAAGTTTCATGAGTAATAGATGAATATTAAAAAAATAATTATACAAATATCACTTTTTATTACGAAAATGACGTAAATAGTTTTGGAGGCTCACCGGAGCTTCTTGGCTAGAAATTGGTAGCAGTAAAGGGTTAACCCAGGTAAGAGGAGTCTTGGGCTTTAATTTGGCGGCGGTGGGTGTCAACTAGGCTGTGGAACGTCACGACTTCATGCGAGATTTGCCAGCGATCGACAGAGCAACCGGCAGTGGAAAGGGCCAGCACTCATTTGTTCGGCTATGAAGAGTCGGGTTCAGTGGCTGGTGATCATCACCAGTAGCAAAAGGTAGCTGGATCGCGATACGGGTGAGAAGAAATATAAGAAGAAGAGAAAAGGAGAGAGAGAATGTGAGAGGGGGAGAGACTGTTAGGGACTAAGTTAAATATTTGTGGAAATAGTGACATATGTCACTTATGGACTGGTGATAAGACTTTTTAAAATTCTATTATGGCCCAAGTTTTATACTTTTTCTTCATTTAAGTCCTCAAAACTTCAAATTTGACCCCAAAACTTCAAAAACCAAGATTTTCACATCCTCCCCCCTTCAAGGGAATTTCATCCCGAAATTCAGAATATAAGACATAAGTCAAAATACAAACTCAAGTTGAAAGTTAAACAAATAAGGATACTTTTTATACATCTTGGTCTCGAGTTTTTAAGGAGCTTCTTCTTTTCTTATGGTATTCCCAAGAACCTTGATAAGAGGAATCTCTCTGTTGCGAAGCACCTTGAGCTCTTTTCTCACTATTCGAACTAGTTACTCCTCATAAGTTACATTTTCTTGGATAAGTACTTCCATGTATTAGATAACATGAGTTGAGTCAATGTATACTTCTTGAGCATTAAAATATGGAATATAATGTGTACTTAGCCTAATTATGATATTATATTTAGATGATAATCAATAGGCCATATTCTATCAATAATCTCGAATGGTCCAATATACTTTTGAGCTAATTTCTCTTTAACTCCCAATCTCATAGCTCCATATATTGGTGTAACTTTTAAGAATACTCTATCACCAACCTCAAACTCTTCAACACGTCTTGTGGGGTCTGCATAGCTTTTCTGGTGACTTTGAATAAGTTTAAGTCTCTCATTGATCTTGTTAACCTTCTCAGTAGTCTCTTGTGCTATATCTAGCCCAGGAGCAGTACACTCCTTTGTATCAGCCTAACACAAGAGTGATCTGTATAGTCTCCTATATAGTACCTCATATGGAGCCATGCCAAGACTGGTTTGGTAGCTATTATTATAAGCAAACTCTAATGATAGGTGATCATCCCAACTTCCACCAAAATCCAACATACATGAGTGAAGCATGTTCTCTAGGATTTGTATAGAACTGTACTAAGATTCAGTTTTGTTCCCAAAGCTCTCCTTAACTTTGATGTAAACTTTGGATCTCTATTAGTCACTATGCTTGACGATACCCCATTTAAGCAAATAATATTATTCACTTAAAGACGACTCAATTGTATGAATGAAAAGTCAATCCTGATCGGTGTAAAGTGGGCAGTCTTTGTCATCCAATCAACTACCGCCAAAACAACGTCATTCTTTCCATTTTATCCCATTTTTACCCTGGGATAGGTAAAGGCTGAAGTAGTCTAGCCGGTCTCTAGTGTTCTGCCTTGACTTACTGATAAGTCATACACTTAGCCACAAATATGGCTACATCTTGTTTCATGCCTTTCCACTAGTACTACCTCTTTAGATCATGGTTCATCTTAGTACTACCAGGATATGCTACGAACTTAGACTTGTGTGCCTCAGTCAGAATAGTCTCCCTAAGATGAGGGTCATTGGCTATAGCTAGCCTTCCATTGAAAAGTACAAACCATTCTCTATTGGTACTCTAACTATCTAACTGCTCACCATTCAAAAGTTTGTTCTAGATTACTCTTAGTTCTTGATCTTACCACTGACTTTGTTGCGCTATCTGGAGAAGTGACGGTGTAGCCACAATGTTGCTGATACAAGTAGTTTCCTTTTTGTTTCGCTATGCTCTAAGTTATAGTCACTAATAGTAACCGTATTCTTCCATTCTTCTAGTATCAAAAAATGAAGCATGTTATAAGACTTTCTGCTTAAAGTATCAGCTACAACATTGGCCTTTCCAGGATGGTACCGAAGTTCAAAGTTGTAGTCCTCTGTATTCTCAACTCATCTTCTTTGTCTCGAGTTCAAATCTTGTTGAGTAAATAGATACCTTACATTCTTACGATCAAAATAAATCTTAAACTTCACACTATACAGATAGCATCTCCGAATCTTAAGGGCAAAAATCACAACTGCTAACTCAAGATAATGAGTGAGATAGTGTTCTTCTCATGTCGCTTTAACTGGTGAGAAGCATAAGCTACTACCTTGCCATTCTGCATTAAGAGACATCTCAATCCTAAACCAGAGGCATTATTTATTACTGTTAGGAACAGTAAGAATAGGTGCATTCGTCATTCATCTCTTCAATTCTTTAAAAGTTACTTCGTAATCATCATTCTATACAAACTTGACATTTTTTCTCGCTAAATTTATCAAAGGCATTGCAATTGTAAAAACCTAATTTTTTAAAAGAGTAATAAGGTAATTTAAAAATAAGGGCATTTTGGTAAATTGTAATTTTGTGATTAAATAAAATAAAATATCTAAAATGTACTTGGAAACTTTCAAGTTTAGGTTCATTTAGGTTAAAGTGCAAAGAAAATCTAAAATCAAGAATTAAAATGAATTTTAGTTGGGCAAGAATGAAAGAAATTCTTTAAAATCGGGTTAAAGTATGAAAAACAAAAATAAAGTCCTTTAACTCAGTAGTTGACACATATCCCACTAACACCACATTTTTCCTTTAAATCCCTTCATTTCTATCTTCTTTTCACATGAGGTCCCCAATGCACTCCTCCCTCCTTCTCGGCTTGCCCCTAAAATACCAGCCACCACCACCTCCTCAGGCCACGAGCTCTGACCAAGTGTGCTCGAAGTTGACTGACAAAGAAGTGCCGCCGTGCTTCTCCTCCTGTCGCGTGGCCAGACGTAGGAAAGAGTGGCATGAAGCCACGCCTAAATCGCAGCCAACCCCGACGATTCGGCCGCCATGTGTGTTACCGACTACATCCAGTCATTCGGATCTTCTCACAATGCCAGACCTAACGTGTTTCGGCGATGGGTTGCTGAAATTCTTTCTAGTGAGCACTTGTTATTTGTGATTGTTTATATATATATATATATATATATATAGGTTGCCAATCTAATAGGTATTTTTTTTTTCACTTATGGGTAGATATTTTTTTTATTAGCTATAATGAAGTATATGAAAAAACGTGCATCATTAATATTCTTTCTTTTTCTTACTTTTTACAATAAAAAAATATGAATGCTAAATTTTCATTGGCCAAATTGATACCTATGCATAGATAAAGAAAAATACCTACTAAATTGGTGCCATATATATATATGTATATATATTAAAATTGACATTCGTATAGTTAATTTTTAGGTAATAATAAGTATGATAGTGAAATTTACCAGGATAGTTGGTTGATTAAAAACTTGGGGAGAATGATTGAATTAGGTAGAAATTAAATTCCAGGTTTTGGAAATTTAAAAAAAATGGTATTTATACAATTAATTTAAGAAAGAGATATTCTAGCGATTATTTTGTAAATAATTTATTTTAGTCACGAAAGTTTTATAGAGTAAAAAAAGAGATTAAAACATGAGATATTACGGTATTTTTGCATTGAAACAAAAACTGAAATGAAATAATATTTAAATAGAAAATGTAGTAATTTTTTTTAATATTTCTAAAAAAATGTTATTTTTGCAAAGTAATGAATTAAGCTATAAAAATATATGATGTAAAAAAAAAAAGCTTGAAACAAGAACAAAAATGATTATTTTGTATTGAATTGATATCCGAAAGCATGTTAACCTTTGAACTAAAAAAATGGACATTTTTTCTAGTTATTTTGAAAAAAAATATTTTTTTGTAAATTTCAGATTTTTAAGCCTATTTAAAGCTCGAGACCTAGAAATTGAATTCCAGTTTCGAATTTGGACTCAATAAAGTTGAGAGACAAATTTTGATATAAATTATGATTATGTTTCGAAGTGGTACGAAAATCTAGAAAATTGCTCGTAACTAATACTGTTTTGCATGCTACGGGCCAAGTTCCGCATTGGAACTTACTTTTGATAGATTATATATTTAACTTAGTATTTTTAAGTTCTCTAAATTCAGTGGTGACCTTTATTTCCCTATTTGAGGCTCCGGTAGAAAAATCACTTTTTAAAGTGAACTTACTATGATCTCAACAAGGGCATTCGGACACCCATGTGACCAATGAGAATTTTCTTCAAGCATCGTTAACTTAGTACATATAGCATATTGAGATAGGGGTTCAATTATCTGATTTTTATATCTGTGTTTGATTTTTGTTACATTGAAAATTTATTTATGAAAAATCGTGATTTTATGATGATTTGATAAATTGTTGAAATGTGCTTAGATTATATTAGGATTAGGCTGTGTGGATTTTTATATTTATTATTACATTGTGATTATAGGGTAAAATAACATTATGTTGCCTATATTATAGTAAATCTTAGGATAATGCCAAGTGAGATTTAAAATATGAATTGATTAATTTATTGATGCATGGTTATTGTGAACTATTAAATATTGTATATACCATAGGATTATACATGAGATACATCTTAGGCATCGCGGTATTTAGTGGGCGGCTAGTATCCCTGCTCTCAGTGAGAGCCTGAAAACCTGTGTGAGATTTTTCTGATTATTCCCACTCGGTAGGCATAGGCATTCAGTTGCCCCTTCTATTCGGTAGGCATAGATACATAGGTGTCCCTCCGGTCTTTCGGGATATGTATTAGGTAGGGAATACTTAATATATGTAGTACAAGTTACTCTAGTTCATGATGAGAGGATGTAAGCTGATGAGATGAGATGATTTATGATATGTATAATAATGTGGTTTCAGTTTTGGTTTTAAATATGTGATTATTTTGAATACCAATTGTTTTATAAACCTGGTTTATAAATAGATTTTTAGAAAATGTATTAACCATCAAGGGTTTGGTAAAAATTGCATCGATTTAAAAAAGGTAATTGAATTTCTACTGAGTATGTGATTGCTCACCCTCATACTTCTCCCACTTTCAGGTATTTGTCTATTTGTGTTAGTCGTTCCGGTGGTTAGACAAGCTGCGTAACTTATACTTGCAACTTCTACTCCTATTTCGCTGGTGCATATCCCTAGCGTGTTTCCTTATTCAATTATTTAGCTAAGACTAGTATATTTACTAAGTGGATATAGATTTTTTATTAATGTGAAAACTTAGAATTTGCAAGCGATTTTGTGTAACCTATTTTAGATATTATATTAAATATTTTAGTTGAACTCAATTTACTAAAGTTCATAATTTCTCAACAAGTATTCAAATGAGATAGGTAGAAATTTTCTTGAACTTTATCAGGTAATTTCCTTAATTAATTTAAAACTAATAATAATTTTAATGGTTATGAAATTCATAATGGTTTCAGAACTAAGAAGATATTATCTAATACTTGATTTCTCCCAAATTTTATAAAATTAATATTTTGTTATATTTTTACTTAAAAGTACTAAAAGTTACGACTTTAGATTTCTGGTCGTAACAGCAATTCTTGAGAAATTCTCAACAAAATGGCGGTAATAACCCATTAGACCAAGGAAACATCTTATCTCAATTATACTTTTCGGTCTTTCCCATTCTAGAACAGATTCTATGTTGGAAGGGTCAACCGAAATTCCTAGATGAGATATAACATACCCTAAGAATTTCAATTCTGTCATCCAGAAGTCACACCTGGATCTCTTGGCATAAAATTGATAATCTTTTAAGGTCTAAAGTACAATTCTCAAGTGCTTAACGTGTTCTTCTCGAGTCTTACAATAGATCAAGATGTCATAGATGAAGACAACCATAAACTGATAAAAAATAAGGTCTGAAAATTCTATTCATAAGGTCCATAAATACTACTGAATATTAGTCAGACCAAATGACATAACTAGGAACTCAAATGTAGACATAATGAGTCATGAATGCAGTTTTCAGTATATCTTCCTCTCAGATCTTCAATTGATGAAACCAGATCTTAGATCAATATTGGAAAAGAATCTAGATCCACCAAGTTGATCAAATAGTTCATCAATCCTTATTAAAGGATATTTTTGTTCACTGTAAACTGATTTAGTATTCTATAATCCACACAGGACAAAAATATTCCATCAGCTTTCTTGGCAAATAGAATAGGAGCACCCTATGGAAAGGTACTACTCATAATGAATCCATTTGATCAAAGGTTATGCAGGTGACTCCTACACTCAGTCATTTTTGCTGGAGGCATACGAAAGGTTGGAATAGAACTGGGTGAGCCCTGAAAATTAAATTGATGTAGAAGTTGATCTCCTTATTAGGTGGTAGTCCTAGTAAGTGACTGATTCAAATTAATGAAGTCTTTTCCCAAGTGCAGGAGTGTCAAAGTAATAAATTACTCGGTAAGACCGAGGTCGATCCACAGGAAGGTTAGTGAAGAATGCAAGACCATAACACATATATTACAGGAATAAAGATGATAGAAAAAAGTATGTTGTAGGATGATTATGACAATATGAAAAAAGTGACAAAAATATAACGATATAAAGTTGCAAAATTAAACAGTTGCTAAGATTAGGGGATCCACTCTTGGGTATATCAAATAAGTATAACCTAAGATTTTTTATCACTCAATTGGAATCTACACACAACGGAGGTTCCAATCGGAAGATTAATCATTAAAGGTTCATTATTAGTTATTTATGTGATTAGATTAGTTTTCTTAATTACCTTCTTTGATAACGCCAACACTTGCAAATGTGGTCAAGCATTTATGGTGCCACCTTATGTCTACAACAAATCAAAATTCCATCCTAGCACAACCGGTACAAAAGAAATTAAGTATTTTTTGTGCCAAAAGTTGACTACAATGAATCAAAACCCACCACTTAACAAGGAGGGTATTAAGATTGATTAAGAAAATTAAATAGCACATATATAATAATGATTAAAGGATATAAATAATGAAGTCTACCTAGAATTTAGATTATACCTATCTTTCCCCCAAGAGATTCACCCTTTCACCTTTGCAACATGCAAAATTAAGTAAACATGATGAAGAAAATTAACAAGTATGAACACAATATGAACATAACTATAAACATAAAACTCTTACTTCTTTGAAGGCAAAGCAAGATTAAAATATCATGAATAACAAGAGGAGAATAAAAGAGAGTGATCTAGTTTACAAAACCAAGATACCTCCTAAGCCTAGCTTAAGCATCTATTTATAGGAATATTTAGAGATACAAAGTCAAATTTGTAAACTAAGGATAAGAGCAAGTTGACAACTTGTTTTGGCAGATTTAGTCTCTCTTAAAGATGTATCTGAAACATCATGAATTTGGACGAGAAATGTCTTGATTAAATAAAAAAACTTGAATCTTATCTCTTACAAGTCGTATGCCACCAAAATTGCATCCATTGGAGATGTATTTCTTGACTTATAGCAAAATTGGTGAAGTTAGGTTCTGCTGAGTCAAAATCGGTTGCTGATCTTATCATGTAGAAAGATCCGATAGTTTTACCCAGATTTCTACTTCTTTTGAATTTTCTCAAAGAACAAATTATCTAGATAATTTTGTGTATGTGTCCATAGCATCAAGAATCACTCCATTTGAGATTTTAATGAAGTCAGAATGGGCCAAAAGATAAAGGGTATTGGGCTGAACGTGAGTGCAGTCCAATTTATAATGTTGTCCATTTGAGACCCATTTAAAAATAATCTGGGCAGATCTTGTGAATTGGAATTAGTGAATAATTGAGTCTAAAATCCATGTGTTCAAGAATTGGATCAAAATCCCATGTAGTTTAGAATCTGTACCTATTTTACAAAACCTGCGCAGAAACAAATATTTAGCACAAATTAGAGGTAATTCTTGCTTTTATGCCTATGTCTACAAAAGTAATTTAAATTAGGGAATTTAATGAAACTCTGAGTGTATAATGATGATCTAATCCCATAATAAATGTACACAATTAGACGTTCATCAGTAAGTCCTCCAGAAAAATATCTGGAAACTTGCTAACTATTGATATTCAAGGTTACAGATCGGAGGTTCCCATCTCACCATCAGTGGCTAATGAATTCCTATAGTACTCTAGTTTCTTCCTTCCACCTATGTATACTTTCAGAATAGGACTCGGTTTTAAAGGATTTGAATGAATTTGATAAACAATAGGATACCCATCATTTGGAAAAAGAGTCACTCTCTTATTGAAATAGTCAATGGTCGCTCGGTATTTAGATAGCCAATCCATACCGAAAATCACATCAAATTGTTATAAAGGTAACATGATAAGTGTATTTTATACTTATCTTTGCTATCCTTTTGAGTTTAAGAATTGCTCTTTTTTAAGCTCTTTTTATTTATTTTATTATTTTTGTTGTATATTTCATGTGAAAAGTCATTGAGAGGAGAATTCTGGCTTTTCAAGTGAAACCGAGGCTAAACTAAGGCAATTTTAATCATTTGTGAGTGAAGACAGATGAACGACATCTCAAGAGTATGTAGCAGCACTAATAATAAGGAAGAAACTGAGCAGAACTAGGCACCACAATGCCAAGTTGGCGTCACAGTGATAAAAGTTCTAAAGGCTTGGCACTGTGGCACCGCAGTGCTGTCCTGTGGAGATTGTGGCACCGTAGCACCATAGTTCGACACAATAGTGCTACTTGTTCAACCGTCTTGGCTCTACAATACCACAAAGCGCAGATATATTGCAGAATTCTTAGATTATGGTTGGTTTGCCTTTAGTATTTAACCTCTCTTCGGCTCATCTCTAAAAAAGGAGGAAAAAGAGGACGAAAACTCTAGTAGTTAAAAGATTCTAGAGCTATTTCAAGGAAGAAAACAACACCAAGGAGAGGATTAAAGAAGGAAAAATCAAATTGAAAGCTTCAAAAGAGTTTTTCTATTTCTTACTCTTATCTTTCTCTCTTCTATTTTCTACAAAATTATTATGTATCAATCGTTATATATTTGTTGTGAATCATTTTGTATGAACATGAACTAAATTCTATTTCTAGGGAGGCAATTGAACCTCTAATGTAATCCAACTATCTTGTTTTCCTTTATTATTCTTGATATCCATGGTTGAGTTGATTGTTCTATCTTGAACTTAATGCATCTTTTTACTTGGTCACTAAATAGAGTAATGTTGTGAAATCTATATGAACTTGGGAAGGGGAATATAGGCTTGAACATAGATAGAAGATCACAAGATCAACTAGTGTGGGGTGAGTTTGCATAAGATAGGAATATACCTATATGATTTGTGCAACTTTATATGAGAATTACCAAACTTAATAAATCTAATCAATTTATATTAGGAGTAGCATAAACTTATCTAGATATTTTTACTCATGTCTTGGAAAGAAGTTTGTAAATACATTAGGATTCTCGATTGTCAATTCTAAATGGATAATTGTATTATGAAGAAAACTAGTAGTTGAAGGAGTTAGAGGGTAGATTATATTCTTAGGTTCCCTATTACTGCTTCAAGAACTATCCTTAGTTGTTTACTTTCGATTTCCATTCTTGCCTTTTACATTGTATTTACATTTTAATTCTTTCTCTAAACAATAAATAACTATTGTTTGGATAAATTAGAAGCTAGTTTCAGTTAGTACTTAGTATTTGTGAATCGTGTACTCCTCGCGGGATCGACACTCTCCTACTTTCTTTATTACTTATTGCGACTTGTATACTTGCAGATTATATGTTAGAAATAGCCCAATACAACATAACCAAATTTGCTAGTAGCTTTCTACCATCAATCGTAATAAGACAACCACCACAGACAATAGAAATATTGGTAACTCTACCCATAGGTATTCCTAAAGTGAACATGTGATCCAACACAGAATATTCTAATCCCAATATTTCAGCAAATAACATGAAGAGAAAAGAATAAGAAACACGAGTATCAAATAAGACATATTCCCAAGAGTGGAAAATGAGAATCATACCATCAATAACACCTCTACCAGTATGATCGTGAGCTTCATCTACCCCTATAACCACATAAGTTTGACCAGAAGCTTTGTCTTTTCCTTTGTTTCCTCTTCCTTGGCTAGAGCAATTGCCACTAGCTCGTGGACCAACACTAGCACATCCATGTCCTCCTTGGTTACTAGAAATTTGTGGAGTTTGGAAATTCTGAGTATAGCCTTGGTTAAGCCTGAACCTTGTGGCCTATACTATTATTGGTATTAAGAACCATAAGACTACTAATAACGAGTAGAAGTGAATGCCTGAGGCTAACTCTGAGATTGTACTGGTCTTATCAGATTGCCATAAAAAGGTATTGAGGCACTTTGACATCCCTGTGGCCCTTCCTGAGTCAATGGAGATTTTAATTGGTGATAAGGGCAAGCTTTCTTCTAGTGTCCTTGCTGTCCACAAATGAAGCATTTATAAGATCCATAGTGACCTTTTCGTGAACAACCATTGCTGTTACTACTTCCATTGTTTTGAGAATTCTGCCCTTACCATTGTCCTTGGTTCTTCTTGTTCATTTTCCTTCCATTACCCTTATTTCTCGCACGATCCCTTGTCCTTGACCGATCGTAAAGAAAAGGCTTAGGTGTTGGGGCTACAATAACTAAGTCAACAAGGTTGTTGAAAGGTTGGGTCACACTTCTTTATTCCAGGTACATAGGCATATTATGCCCACTCCATAAATCATACATAGTACTTATTTATTGTCATGTTACCCTATCTGAGCCATTCATACTCTCTAATCATAGCAGCTCTATAACTAGCATTAGCATAATGACTCCTGAATAATTCTTCAGAGGTATCCTAAGTCATATCAGTCATATTCTGAGTCAACTTTACTATCTCCTACTAACTTATAGCTCTGTCAATCAACTTGTAAGTAGCAAAGGTCATTTGGAACTCTGCTAGTATTCTGATAGTAGTGAAAGTCCTCTTGATGTCTCTAAGCCATCTCTCAACTAAGGTAGGATCAAGATTCCCATCAATTGATGGTGGATTAAGCTTCATAAAGTCCTTAAAAAAACTATCTTAATGGGCCTTAAGGCTTCACTCTAGCCTTAGACCTAGTAATACTCATAAAATTTCGTACAAGTTTGCCAAAGGTTTAGGAATTTATTGTTGTTATGGAGGTGTTTCAGCCCTAGGCTCTTGCCTCGATATTATTCTCTTGGAGACATAATAGTTTTATATTCATATGCCAAAGTGTTAGTGAGATAAAGAAGCAAGTACTTTTGAAAAAGTAGGCACAATCTAGACTAATGTTATCACATCCGAGGTAATTAAACCTCTTCTCTAATACTAAAAATTTTTGCCATGACCTAAATCCTAGGCCAGTGGCAGCAAAGGAATTTATTAAGTGAAAATTCATAATTTATTTTAGAAAATTTTAGAAACTTCAATTTTTCAGAAAAAATGATAGCTAGATTAAAAATAATAACTTCTATAAAAGTTTATAAAAATAATCGAAATTATAAATATCTACAGTTTGTGATCACCACTAGACATATACTGTTAATAATATTTATAAAATATACACATGCATCATCATCATTACAAGTAAGCATAATAGATAATACAGGATAAATCCAAAGTATGTGCCTTAATCATTATTACAAATCAAATTAGGAGTTACTAAGTAGTTACCAACTACTAAACTAGTAACAATCTTCCTCTCCTGGTCACTCCACTCTGGATTTTCCCAAGTCATACTGCACACCACCTGAGAAGGAAAAGATAAGAGAGGTGAGCATTCATATGCTCAGTAGAAATTCAATTATTTTTTTGGTATGAATGCAACTTTTTAAACCTGCATGATCCAAAATCTATTTACAAAAGAAGTTCACAAATAATCACGATCAAGAGTAATCATGTAATCAAAATCAAAACCAAAGTCACCATAATTTTGTAATTCTATTTCATTGCTTTAATAATTTTTACAATTTTGTAATTCTATTGGGAAATTTAAGTAGATAATGATCTTTTTGCACAAATTTACATTTTAGTACTCTCTTTTAGATTTACATTTCTAGTGCTTCCCGAAAAACCCAAAAAGCTCAAATACCTTCAGATGGGAATTAGAAAAAGAGAAAGAGGTACTAGCATTAAATAATCTAAGAGAGAGAGGGAGGAGCAATAACAGTAATGGCAAACCCTTTGTTATCACTGCAGACCACTTCAAGATACCGAGCTCATGCTCTCACTCGCCATCCTCTACTTTGTTATGAAGTTTCTAAAAGGCTACCAGTGACTGATTCAATGGGCGATTCTCTGTTCCATGCCTCTCCGTGAGCTCCCTACGGCCCTTGTCTAGTTCTGGTCCTATTTTCTCAGCCTTAATAGTGCTTGAGATTCTCACATGTATACTAAGCCAATAATAAATATATTTCAATTGCATATTAGGTATCTAAGAGTCATTAATACCACTTTCAAAGTAACATACTCATTCCTTATGTTATGTGCATTTACATATATATTATTATACTAATGATTGTCGAAGTGTCTCGATGGAGTGTAAAGGTTCAATATCCTCAGAAAAAATGCTCGGTTTGCTAAAAGAACAAAGAATATATTTATGAAGACAATACTATATGCACATGCATTAAGATTATGTTTGTTGATAACTTGGTCAAATAATAATTTTTTGGTAAAATGCAATTTTTATGCTTTACGAAGCCAAATTCACTATGTGTCTAATACATCAAATAGATTTATATTAATATCTAGCACTCATTTATATTATTTTATTTGTCAGCTCCAGGTAAGTATAAGGTGGCATTCATGATACTGATTTGTGTTTTATTGCACTAAGCTAGCTTAGATTCGGCTTAATCACGTAATGTCATTTTGTGCATTCTAGTTATTAAGCTCTAATACTATGTTTGCATTATTAGTTAGAGTCTAATTGACTTATTTTTATGTTTAATGATTGGTTATAGGGCTAGATTTGACCAGATTACAATAAGACCTGTCACATGGGATTATAATTCAAAGTATGACTAGTTTTCATTTTCTAAACTAGAATTCACCAACTTTGTCTAAACTTGGGTGTATGGAAATGACCAGAAATATGGTGACTATGCTAAAGATGTTTTAGAGCTAGACACATAGAAAATAATGTGCAAAATACCTAATTTACCCCCTCATAATTTCAGTTATGCCATTTCTTAGTTATTAAGTATCACTTTTAGACCAAATTTGGTCATTTTTTTTCTTTCTCTTTAGCCATAATCTGAACCTCTCCAAAAACTTTATACAATTCTCTCAACCCCTTTTAGCCATATTCAAGAGTTTTCACGTGGTAGAACTCAAGTTAGAGCTCTAGAAAGTAAGATAGACTAAAACTAGTCAAGATAATTCTACTAGTCTTTCTTTTTAGGTCTTGTCCTTTAATTTTAATTCTCTGTTTGTTCCAACTTAAATAATAGTTCCTTCAGGTCCTCATAAATTCAAAAATCTATTTCTAAGCCTTGGGAATCAGTTTGGTAGAGACAGATGGCAAGAAGTTTAGCAAAGACTCAAACTAGTCAAGGTAAGGTTTAGATGAGATTTTGAGTCTGTAGTGAATTTCTTTTGTTTAAGCTCTTAAACCAAAACTATTATTTGATTAATAATGGTCCTAGAAACCCTTTTATATTACTGGAAACATAAAATTTAAGTAGAAGATTAAAGTTAGACCTAAAGCCCCAAAGTTTTCTATTTATGGAGTTAAGTGTTTTCATGTGTAGTAGATTAAGCTTTCTATATTTATAATCTGATTTTTTAAACTTAAAGTGTCTATTTTATTGATCCTATTTTTAATTATACTAATTTGGTGATTGGTTATGATGACAAATAAGTGTAAAATTAGGTTTAAATTTTGTTTAAACCGAGAAAGAGTTTAAGTGTGCTTATGTTATTCTAAGTAATTCTCTTTAAAGTGTATATGTGGGAATTGGCTGGTAAAATATTATTATAGATTTAAAACCATGATTTTGATCATATGAGAATGTCTTAAAAATAGGGGAATGTCTTAACAAAATTATGTGCCATTTTAGATCATTTTTGTATTAATGAACTAGTATTCATATTTTAATACTTTTGAAAAGTTATTCAATGCTAGTTATTGACTATCAAGTACCTTAAGTGATTTTTATACTTCTGAGTCATTTTATGATAAAGTATCCTAATTTGGTAAAAGTTGTGATTTCAGTCTTGTTCAAGTATCTTAATGCATTCTGTTGATAAAATGTGCATCTTGAATAACAGTAATTTGTAATAGGTGATTAGCATACCAGTCTCTAAAGGATATTGACCTTTTGTACTATTAATTTCTATTCAAGACACGAGAGAAGTAAAGACTTAAAACTACATCACAAGAACTATATGAAAAATGTCATTACGTGAAACTTACTCATTCTTAAAAGTTATGAAATGACATGTGCATGGCACGTCTTATACGCATATTAAGAATTTTATTACAAAGTGTTTAAAAGTGAGTAAAATTGTATCAATTTTACAAGAGAAATTTTAATGGCAATTGCTAGTCTGTCAGAACTTCATAGGTAAGTCTGTTGATGTAGAATCTCTCGTTAAAGTGGGACTTGTGGATCTTACGATGTGTTTCATTGAAGTGAGACAATATTAGCATGGTGTGGGATGTCCCTTTGATAAAGGAAGGAGTTTTAAAAAATAACCTCACACGATAGTCATACCTTATTTTTACTCAGGGCCAGAATTTCTGCCCAATGTTATCACGACCTATTGACTTACGAGACTATCAATGTACTGAGGGATCCAACTATGAGTATTTCTAAAGAAAATATATGGACTCAAATATTTAAGAAAAATAAGTATACAATGGGAAAGGGCACACTTTAGTATTAAGTAGCTAGTTATCTAGTATGCCTTTTGTCGCCATGATCATATAGATATGGACGAGCTTGACTTGTGCGTGAAATTTTCATTTTGAGATATTTTGGTGTAATGTAAATATTAGTTTTGATAGTAAAATAGACTGGTGAAAATCTCTTTTGACTGAACATTTTATAAAGACACTTTTAACCAGAAATTTCATGCATTTCTTTTTGTTTAAAGGTTTTGGAAAGTTCAAATTTGCCCATCTTTTTATAAAACTAAAGATATGATTTAAGAAGGAATAATACTTCGTAGTTTGACTGTATATGAGAATATAGTTAAACTAAGGGGTATTACAGCCTTGGTCACCATCCTTGTTGCCACTCTATGCATCGCCATGGAATCCGACATCAACTCCCAAGCTACCTTCTTTGGCCTCTACACTAATCGGACTCTCTAAGCAGAGAAAAAGATGGGTTCCTTATGTTGAAATTTGACAAGATCTTAGGTATTTACTTCAGATTGCTTTGCATTTTAGATAGTCAACTTTCTCTTATTTATTAGCATATTTCTTTTTTGATTTTTACCGTGTACATTTAGCAAGTCTTCCTTCTTTTTTAGCCTTTTAGTTAATTGTTAGTTTTCTATATAAACCTGTACATAAACATTACAACATAGTGATATAACATATTTTTGTCTTCCCAAAGTTCTTGTTTCTATTATTTTATCTTTAGCTTTCTATTATTTTGTCATGATCGTGTATGATTATGGGTTCTATATTTGGGATTGTTTTCTTTTCTTATAAGATTGCCATGAGTCTTTCAAGTATGATATTTGGAAAACTTGTAGTGTAATGTTTAGTGGCTTTGGAATAGTTTTGGAAAGAATTTGTGATTACTAACGGATTTTAGGACTGATTTATGTGTGCTATATGGTGGTGTTAGATTGATTTGCGAAAATGACAATTTTGTGCATATTGTATCATCATAAATTGTGTGACTTTACGTTATAAATCATGGGAACATTGATATAAAATGTGTAAATTCCGAACTACCATAAATTTTGTAACTATGAAGAATTATATGGCTATAGGTAACACAGATATGTCTATTAATAAATATTAAGGCATTATTTTTATTTTAAAAATTAGATTTATATTTGAAAAATTTCATAAAGCCATTGTTATCCAATATGAAGGCTCATTTTACTTTTGTAAGATAGGTACAAATTTTGTGACTAGAAGACACAAATTAGGGTTACATAGTATAAAATTATGACTATCATGAATCATGTAACTGTAATATTACATATACGACTATTAATAAAGAAATTGCATAGTTTTTCTTATAGAATTAGAATTATGTTAGACAAATATTATTAAGCCATAATTGATCAATAGGAATTAATACTTACCTTTCTTTTGTATGGTAAGCACAAATGTTGCAACAGATTGTACAAATCACGATAATAAGATCTTATAATGTTTCTAACAATATAAAATACATTATGACCATAAGTCACAAAATTGTGACAATGTATTATATATTTAGGAGGAATAATTTGGGAGAAAGTAGGAAAAAAGGAGGAAAATACTTACCTAAAAGAGCATAAAATGGAAAAATAGTTGTTTCAGAATAAACATTTTTTCTCTCTCCAAAAGTAACTAAAAAAGTTATTATTTTGAATTATAAATGTCATTTTGAAAAAATGAATTAAAAAAAAAGTCAATTTAGCCCAAACGTGAATTTTCTAGTTCAATTTTCCAAAATCTCATTTTTTAAAAATTTTTACAATCTATTTTCCTATAAAGGCATGGTGGTAGTTGAAGCTATTAGGTAGTTTCTAAACAAAAGAGTATATGTATGGTGTGTTAAGATATGATGGTTATTATATTTTAAGATTTTCTTTGAACTATATATTCTCTTACTTTAATCTTTGAAAATTGTTATAAAAGAGTAATTTTTCCAACAAATTGCTCAAATAAAGTTGTTCACAAAATTGTATATAACCTCAAGCGTACAGTGACAACAAGTAATAAAATCGAAGTATATTCTGGAACGTCAAACCACATAGATTGTATTTGATTTCATTGGGAATTGTAATTAATTGCTCTCAATTTTATTTAGACAAATCAAATTACTAAAAAATGTAAATAAACAAAAGCTAAATAGGCAAAATCAAATTAAAAAAAAAAACCAACAAATGGGAACTAATAAGGAATCAATATCAAACTAACCTAGAAAATTGACTTTACCAAGCTATCCAATATGTCTCTTAAACATCAATATAATTCTACATTTTTTCCTAGTATATAAGCTAGGAGCCTAAATTTCTCCTGCTTTCTCTCTCGCATACCAAGTGGAGTCTAATCCTAAATTCTCAATTTCAATATCTTTATTAAAAATCAAGAACATAGAAATTCATTAACTGCAAGAGTTCTTTATGAAAAAGCCTCAAAGAATCTATGTGTTCTCTCAAATTATATAAATCCTAGGTTGTATTATCCAAGGTCACAATTAGAATTTCCTTTCTCAAGTGTCAAATTCTAAATACCTACACAATCAATTGGTGATCAAGTAATTGAAAGCATTAAGGTCAAGATAATATAAATAAACATCATATTGAAATGCAAGACATAGTTTCAAGCAAGGTCCATCAATCTTCTAGATACAAAAGTTTAGCTCATGTTTGAAATAAACAAAATCAAACTATAAATTATTGAAATCATAGGAGAAAGAGAAGAAAAACTCTATTTGATTGGTGAATTTCTCCCTAAGAAGTCTTCTCCTTCTTCCTTCCTTGATTCCTTACTAGTGCTGTCCTTCAGAGGTTGAAAAGTCCCTTTCTTCCCCTATAAAATGATCTTTTATATGTGCTATGGCAGCTAGAGCATCAAAAGAGGTAAGAAAAGGGCATCAAAATACTGATGTGACAGGCTAGGAGCACCACGGTGCCACTTGACTAGCACTGCGGTACCACTTCTTTACTGGCATGGCACCACGGTGCTCCAAGTATGACACTATAGAGGCTCGGTTCTGCCTAAATTTTTCTTGCTTTTTTCTTCTTAGTCTCCTCTTCCAAACACCATAGCTTCTATTTTTAAGCTTCCAAAAGATTATTTAGTACTCTCATTAGCACTCCAAGGATCCAATGACTAACAAACCTGAAAAAAATCCAAATAAACCAAATAAAACTAATAAAAAATCTTGGAAACTTAGCAAAAATCAAGCTTAATAATAACCACGTAAGTGAAAAAAGTTCACTTATCAAATTCTCCTAAACTTAATAATTTACTAGTCCTCGAACAAAGCAAAACTAAAAGAAAAGAATAGAAAGATATAAAAGGCAAGAAATAGACACAAAAACTTCAAGTGTTGATTCCATTCGAACATTAATTGGCCTCAGAGATTGCTCATAATTGTAGCTCAAGAAGGATTAATAGACATTGACAACATCTAGAATTTTAACTTCTGTGTGTGTGTGAAAATAGCCAAAACATATCTAAATATTTCATCCCTGATCAGTTTATCCAAACTAGTGAATGATATTTTAATTTCTTAATCAAGAATATTCGATCTTCAGAGGCTTATCTTTCTAACCATTTTCTACTAATGTAGACTATTATATCACCAAAGATCAATAGGACTAAAATAAAAAAAAAAAGAAATTTTTGTAGCTTGATCACCCTAAGTACACATGTTCTATTCTTGGATCTTTCTCTTCTTTACAATCTTTAATTTTTAACACTCTATAATTTCTCCAAACTTATTTTTTACTCTATTGATTCACACCACAGTCTTGGACCTTTTCAATCACTATACTCTTAAATTTTGATGCTTATTTTATCATTTTTGCTTCATTTTTTTTCGTTCTTTTTTTTTCTCTTTTTTTAATTCAATATTGTTTTATTTTATGTTTTTTTTCAATATTTTTTATTTATATATTTTTTTTGAAAAAAAAACTTGCATAAGGGTGTGGCACATTTTTTTCATTATATGCCCTTACAAACTTTATTCTTCATACCACCCTTTCTTCCTTTGAGTCACAAATAGCAAGTATGTATAGCTAATAATACATATGCTTAAGGTTCATGGTAGGAAGTTGAAAGTCCTTTTCGGTTAGGTTAGAGATGTGGGTGTAGAAGAAATGGTGATTAGTCTCAACGGGGTAAAATAAGGTTTTTCAAATATTAAAGGTGTACTTGAAAGACTCAATCGATCCAAGGATGACCTAATTCATTTCTCTAGTGATGTATAGCATAGGATTTCATCTTAAATGGTCTTCAAATAAGTTTCTGAGTTTGATGAAATCTTAAGATAATACGTAATTCACATAAACTTTCTTAGAGAATCAAACAAATCAAATTTGCATGGCTAAGTGCTCAAATTATACATAGAATCTCAAGAAAAGTAAGAACCAACATTAAAGTCAAGCACACAAACTAAGTCAATATCCAAAATTATCCAAAAACTAGATTCAAATCATTCATATTCTTTTTATCGACCAACAACATACAAATCAAACAAACATTTGATTTTTTATTAAACTAGGAAATGAAAAAGAAAAAAAAATGAGAAAGCATGAAAAAGCAACAAAAAACAAAGGAAAGAAAAAAAAAAACAAAGAAAAATAAACAAGCATTCCCTTCCCCAAACTTAAAGTGCACATTATCCTTAATATGAGAAAAGATAAAACAAAGAAAGGGTATGAGGACTTCCCTTACTAAAGATCGTCGATAAAATACGGGAGGATAACTAGCTGGCTAGGTTAGGAAAGTTGTGGGAGAAGAATGAGAAGAGCTCTATTGTCACTTTGGAACCATAAGCAATAAAAATCAGCAAATTACCAACACATCAGCAACACCAAAGCCATCTCAATGCAATCATAAGCACAAAACTCTCTCTCAACACAACCACAATATAAAAGCTTGGTAGATATCCTTCCCTTACACTCATAAGTTAAAACAGCCCCACAGTTAAAAGTAAAAATAGCCTAAAAATTCTTCAAAACAACTTGGGCATTTTATCAAACACATTATGAGCACAGAATTTTGTCTCTAAATCCAAGTATTATAAGCCATCATTCAAGCCTTAAAACAACTCCAAAAGAACAAATATCACACCAAAAAGACTATGGAAGACTTACTTGGAGATTGATTATAAAGCTTGAACTCTCAACCTGTAAAGCCAATTGGAGGCTTGAATGTCTCTCTCAAATTGCCATCTTTAACTGATAATAATGAAGAGTGTTGAAAAATAAGGATAATGGAGAGATTTTATGTGAGGGTATGTTGTGGAGTTAAAGAGATGTTGGAAGAAGCTGAGAGATAGGGAGTGTATACTTGAAAATAGGTAAAACAAATGCCCTATTTTTCTTACTAGCCAGCCTAGTACCATGGTGTTACTTCATTTTTTTTAAAACCAATGAGGAGGCTCCACGGTGCTTTATGAATGGCACCGTAGCACCATAGTTCTGCCTAGAATGGGTCTTCGGGCCCATTTTGAGCACCGTGGTGCCATTTTTTTTAGTACCAAAGCACCCACAATTTACCTAAAGCTCTTTGTAGCATCCTTCTTCCATATTTCTCTCAAGTAAAAACCCCGTAGCTTTCCCAAACTTAGTCTTTTTGACATCAACAACCAGAAAAATATAGCAAAATGCGAACAAGATGCGGGTTGCCTCCTACATAGCACTTGGTTTAACGTCCTCAGCCCGACGTTCTCTCATGCTCTAAGATAGATCTCCAAAAGAGAGTTCTTCCTCCTTCTGGTCTTCTTGATCATTAATATGCTTCAATCTAAGGTTATAAACCCAGAAAGCATGCTCGTCCATCCCTTTGATATCCACAATCTCACAAGGAAATACTTTCACTACAACGAACGGTCCCAACCACTTGGACTTGAATAACTTCAACCTTGATCTTGAGAAAAACACTTGTTTAACAACCTTTTTCTCATTGCAATTCGTTTCTTCCACTTTTACATCATCATCCAGACTTCGATCTCCTCCACCTGGCTACATCAATTTGTATCTTCAGAAACCTTGTTGATATGATAAATATTGAACTTGATCTCATCCTCTTTCACCTTCAAAGTTAACTCCCCTTTAGATACATCAATCAAAGCTCTAATTGTAGCTAAGAATGGTCACCCAAGAATCAAAGGTCCATCTTGGTCTTCCTTTATGTCCAACACCACAAAATCGGCTAGAAATATAAATTTACCAACATTCACCAACAGATCTTCAATAAATCCATGAGGATAAGTGAGTGATCTATCCCCTAATTGCAAAGTGATTAATGATGGCTTCACCTCACCAAATCCTAATTTCTAGAAAATAGATAGAGGTATCAAATATATACTAGCTCCAAGATCAGATAATGCGTTATTAAAAGGAATACCTCTAATTGTGTAAGGAATGATTAAACTCTTGGCGTCTTTGAGCTTTTAAGGCAACTTCTTTTGGATAATTGCACTACATTCTTCGTTAAGCTTCATGGTTTCAAACTCTTCAAATTTCCTCTTCTTGGATATTTCTCTTTCATGAACTTGATATAATTGGGCATCTTCTACAAGGCCTCCACAAATGGGATGTTTATATGGGTTTTCTTAAAATTCTCTAAGAACTTGGAAAATCGCTCATCAAGCTTCATCTTGTGGAATCTTTAAGAGAATGGAAAATGAGGTTTAATGATCGGTGGATTGTCGGGAAAGAAAATAAAATTAGGCTTCCAAGCTTCCTTTGTTGACCATTCTTGGTTCTTCTCATCTTTAGCCTTCACTTCCACTCGGTCATGAATTGTTAGAATAGATATGGAGGCTTCATCGTTATGTAGATTTGCCCCCTTTATTTCTTTTTCACTTAGCAAACTAATGACATTGTATTGCTCTCTCAAATTTACCTCTGTGTTGGCTGGAAAAGACCCCTTTTGTTGGGCACTAATTAAAGATGTAAGTTGACCAATTTGGACTTTGATATTTTTAATGGATGTCCCCATGTTATTCATATGATCCTCCATATTATCCGATCTTCCTTCACTTTTTTTGAATCTTGCCCCCGTTTTAACAATGAAAGTACTAACCAAGTCTTCCAAGGAGGACTTCTTCTCAACACCTTGGTTACCATAACTAGAAGGAGGTTGCAACACATTCTTCTTTTACTATAAGAGAAGTTCTTATGGTTATGAAGTCCTGGACGATAATAATTAGGCAATTGACTGCCTTGATGGTTGTGGAAGTTTTGGTTGTTCATGTGTTGCAATTGCTCAATACTAGGCTCTGCTCTAAGGTATAAAGAAGAGGTAGTCACCACGATATCTATCTTTGTGTGTGCCCCATGAGTAGTCAATGTTGCTAGTTGGTTAGAAAGAGAGGACATTTTGGCTGAAAGTGCAGAAATATAACAACTTGATAGATTCAGACAGCTCTATTGATCGATGAATGCTCACAAGGCCATTGATAATTATTAGGTTGTCATCTCATCCAATAAAGCAAAAGCTTCTTCAGTAGTCTAAGACATCAAAGTTCCCCCTGAGCAGAACCAATAGTGGTCCTAGTCTGACCATTCAACCCATTGTAAAACACCTCAATTTGCATTTAACTTTGATAGCTATGTTGAGGACAACGACGAAGTAAGTCCTTGAATCTCTCCCATGCCTCATACATTGGCTCGAAGGCCGACTGCTTGAATTGCCCAATCTCACTCCTTAACTGAGCAGACTTGGAAGGAGTTAAGAATTTGACAAAGAACTTTTGCGCCATCTCCTCTCAAGTAGTAATACTTCCAGCCTGTAGAGATTGCAAACACACCCTTACTTTGTCCCTGACAGAAAAAAGAGAACAAACACACTCGAATGGTGTCTTTAGAAACATTATTCCTATTAATAATATCACAAATCTCTAAGAAAATAGTATCACAGAGTAGTTTTCATTAACAATTAGCCGAATGTAATCCCGAATGGTACTCTGTTTTTTATTGTTGGTAGCCATTTCTCGAGCTTTATTCCTCCTTTAAGCTCTAATATGTCTAAGAGTCTGCTCAATTTCTAGATTAAAAGACGTTATATCAAAGCTCCTAGCTCGTTCCATTAACTAGTAATTAAGTAAAATTGAAGAAGTCTAAACTAAAATCTAGATTAATCTATAACAGTATTAGCAATAATCAAATTAAACATTCTTTGGCAACAACGCTAAAAACTTATTCACAACATTGTATATAACCGCAAGCATACGGTGCCAATAAGTAATAAAATAGAAGTATATTCTAGAATGTCGAAGTATATTCTAGAATGTCGAACCATAAGGATTGTATTTGATTTCACTAGGTGTTGTAATTAATTGCTCTCAATTTCATCTGGAAAAATCAAATAACTAGAAAATGTGAATAAACAAAAGCTAAATAGGCAAAATCAAATAAAAGTAACCAAAAAATACGAAGCAATAAGGAATCAATGTCAAACTAACCTAGAGAATTGACTTTACCAAGCTATCCACTATGTCTCTTAATCATCAATATAATTCTACTTAGTTTTTTTTCCTACTTTATAGGCTAGGAACCTAAATTTCTCCTACTTTCTCTCTCGAGTGTTTGGTGGAGTCTAATCCCAAATTTTTAATTATATTAAAAATCAAGAACATAGAAATTCATTAAGTGTAAAGGTTCTTTATGAAAAAGCCTAAAAGAATCTATATATTTTATTAAACTATATAAATCTTAGGTTGTATTATCCAAGGTCACAATTAGAATCTCCTTTCTCAAGCATCAAATTCATGATACCCACAAAATCAATTGGTGATTAAGCAATTCAAAGAATTAAGGTCAAGATAATACAAATAAACCATGGAATACATCATTAAAATCATATTAAAATGCAAGACGGAGCTTCAAGCAATGTTCATCAATCCTCTAAATACAAAAGTTTAGCTCATATTTGAAATAAACAAAATCAAACTACAAATTATTGAAATCATAGGAGAAAGAGAAGAAAAACTCTATTTAATTGGTGAATTTCTCCTCAAGAAGTCTTCTCCTTCTTCCTTTCTTGATTCCTTGTTAGTGCTACCCTTTGGAGGTTGAAAGTCCCTTTCTTCTTTGTAAAGTGATCTTTTATATATGTTATGGTGGCTAGGGCATCAAAAGAGGTAAGAAAAAGGCATAAAAATGCTGATGTGGCAAGTTGAAAGCACCACGGTGTTGCATAACAAGCGTTGTGATACTTGTTCGAAGTAAAAATGCTACACAGTAGTGGCACTGTGGTGCCACTTCATTTCTGGTATGCACCGCAGTGCTCCAAGTGCAGCACCATGGTGCCTCGGTTCTGCCTAAACTTTTTCCTGCTTTCTTATTCTTAGTCTCCTTTTCCAATCTTCCTCTTCCAAACACCGTAGCACTTCCATGCGACTCCTAGGTGGCATAACTTCTATTTTTAAGCTTTAAAAAGGTTCTTTAGTACTTCCATTAGCACTTCAAGGTTCTAATAACTAACAAACCTGAAAATATCCAAATAAACTATAGAAAACTAATAAAAATTCAAGAAAACTTGGCAAAAATCAAGCTTAATAACAACCATGTAAGTGAATAAAATTCACTTATCAAAAGTATAACTCGCATGTGTTGTTAAATGTCAAATTGAATTCCTTCTATTCTAATACCAATTTTAGTTAGTAAAGCAGCAAAAGGAGTTGAATTCACAGATAACTCGAATAATTCAATAACTAGTTCTAAGCAATCCTATATCACTATTGAAAAGTAAATTAAACTTAAATAAATTGAAATAATAAAGCATGACAAGATAAACTCAATAAGATGAAAACTTGATCAAAAACTCATTCTCCACATCTAGATACTATCCTAAAGTAATCATGAAATCCTCTTATTAATTATTCACCAAAACTAGTAAACAGAGATAACAACAAACTCGGTTATTTCTACTTTCTATCAAACCATTGCTACCCAAAACAAGTTCCTTATCTAGACTCCTATTAATTAGATAACTTTGAACAAGTACTCTCCATTAAATCTAATTAATGTATAAAGTTTAAGAAAGTAAATTGATTATTAGAAACAATCATACAAGCTTAGATTATCGTTAACCTTGGTTATAGTCTTCATCATAGATAAATCAAATTAGGTAATCTGATTCACCTAAAATTTTGTTACAATATTAGTACACTTAGACAATTAAGGATCTCATATTTTAGTCTAGTCTTCAATCTCTTACTAGTTCTATTTTGTCTTGCATCCTAAATAAATCAAGGTAGAAATCATAAATATGTATAGAAGAACATAGACAATTTTGCATGAATAATCAAGATATAGAATTTCACTATTAAAAAAGGTCTTTACCACGACATGTGTATGGACGCACTGTAGTAAAGGCACAAGCAACCATGATGCCTATAAGGCACCATGAAAGACATTCACCTACCACGGTACTTAAAAAGCACCAATGTAGGTGACAGAAAATAACGGCACCTTATAGGTACCGTTAAGCCTAGTTTCATGGTGCCTTAAAAGCGTCGTGCTAGGTTTTTCACAGGGACTTATAAATGCCCCAGATCGCGAACTTTAAAGAAAATTTTGTTCTCTCTTGCTCAGTTGGTGTTCTCTTCAAGCTCAGCCATGCCTCTATGCTCCAACACACCACATGTTGTCTTAATTTTTACTAATTTTATATTTTAGGTAGTTTGAGAGTAAATTAACTTGAGATCTAGTTCGTAATTGTTTTTTATTTTAATTTTTTTTATATACATGATTAATGTAGGTTTTAATTTAAGTTGTTATTAGTTAAAAAATCGTATTTTGCATTTGTATTTATTCCAAGTTTTTGAATTTTGAATTTTTAAGTAGTGTGAATTTTAGATATTGAATTGTTTTTATCTTTTTTTATATATAGGTTTTAGTAGAAGTTCGAAGTATAGAGATTACTTACATATAACAATTTGAGGTATGTTGCCTCAATTTTTTCTTGGCCAAGATTATATCACCATTTTCAATGGTTTTATATTTGTATTTAGGAAAGTCTAATTTAAAGGAGATATATTATGAGAAATCATATATTGTGGTGACATAATGATAATGTTATAATTGTGTATGAATCTTTGAGTTTATTATTTGTGTTGATATGTGTTTATATGATTGACTATTTGTTTGAAATAAAGGAGGCTATGTCAAAAATAAGTATACTCTAGTTTGTTATGTTAGTTGTTCAATATAAAATCTTCTCTATAAGCAAAAATTCGTTTAAGTTTTTTTTTTTCCCCAAAAATGTTCTTAGAATAGATAAGGAATGAATGTTGGTGAATAGATTATGTATGTCAATTTTATGAGTACAGAACATTAGTTATTACTTGTGATTTATCCTCCTAAAGATTATGCATAATTTTTAGATCCTCTCGGCTTAGTTTTCTATGAGGAAAATTTTTTAACAATGATTGAGTAAGTTTTCTAATAGTTATTTTATTATAGTTAAGTTTTTTAAGGTATTTTAATTATGGTTGTTAAACTTTTATTTTTTGTATTCATTTCTAATTCAAAGTATATTTAACATATATAATGCACAAAAAAGGAAGAAAGGAAGACCAAATAATCCGATTTATATGCCAATAAAGATACTAAACTTAAAAAAATAACACTTGTTGGGTAGAAGATTAACTAAAACTACTTATTTTTTCGAATTTTATGCATCGTACTCAAGACAACTGGCAAGTGTTGAATACAAATTCTGCATATGTAAATTTATGAGAGAAATCATTGAGTAAGCTAATGTTAAATCATTTACTACCATGGTATATAATTTGTATGTTTTGTTAGTTTTCTTCTAATTTAGAGTTTGATTGATCATTTTCTAACAAATAAAGTATTTGAATTTATAGTTTAATGGACAAAATTTCTACATAAAAGGTGATATTAATGGACTTCTTGAAGAGTAGGTAGAAGAACTAATACAATTTCTTATTTGAGGTTCCAAGACTTTGTTCATTTGAACTATGTAGTTTTTTATGATCATATTAGTTTTGCTTAGAAAATTAATGCACATACTTAGTTTATCGACTATATAGATATGATCATGATCAAATTATTATATTAAGTAGTTCAACTATGTTGATTTACTCATTATCTACTTATATTTTCATTATGGACCATGATTATATTATTAAGTTTGTAATTTTTATTTAATGTTATATATAAATTTGTATTTATACTCTATTTTATTTAAAATATTTGATATATGTAATGACTTTGGATTATATTTATAAAATTTTAGGAGATATATAAATATATTAAAAATACCCCATAGAAATATGTACTACGGTACTCAAAAAATGCTTTAGTAGGTTTGCCAAGGTGTTTTTTGAGCACCTTAGTATCCAAGAGCTACCATCCATGGCGTCTTATAAGCGCCTTGGTAGACAGGGCTTATTACGGTACTTGGAACTAAGACACTCTTGAGAGCGCTGTGAAATGCCTTTTAATGCACTTTATAAGCGCCTTAAAAAGTCTTTTTTGTTGCAGTATTTAGAAAATAATTAATTTTCCTCTTCTTTCCTTGTTCTTGTTTCATTTCTTCTCCTCTTTGATCTTTTCCTTCAAAATCTCCCAATAAACATGAAAATAAGATAAGTAACCTAAAATTAATAAGAACACCATCAAAATCGTGTAGAGAATTCATACAAAATATAAGCAAAATTGACACCTATCAATATAGTACCAGCAAGAATTGCATGGGCTCTTACCAATACAAATCAGATATTTTGTTAAAACACATCTTATTATTTGGTACACTAAATTTTGTATATTTGCTATTCAGTGATCCTGATATTTGATTGAAAAAAGCGCATTAAATTCATGTGCATGCAAAATTGTATTTGCTAACATCATTTTAGCTCTTGTATATATATAACTAGATATTTCTAAGATTGACCAAACTACAGGTATAGATATCCAAGGACAAGTGCAATTAAAAACTCTGGAAGGCTATGTCGACTATATAATTTACTATTGAGATAAATACTTATGCTGATCGTAGAAATATGTGGTGTCTTGGTACTAAATTCTTTAATTAATACTTATTGTAGGATTCCCAGGAAAATATTTCTAGAAGGACATTAGCTTGGTGTATTTTGATCTTTCTACTATATGCCACGGATGTAGTTCCATCAAAGTGACTAGTCTCGTTCATATTTTAGCTAATATAAGTTGTATTTTAACTAATTTGTATTGGCTAAAATATGACCAGCGAGATTACATCCATGCCCTCTAATATATATATATATATATATACCAATCTAGTAGGTATTTTTTTTTTTACTTATATATAGGTATCATTTTGGCTAATGAAAATTTTTCTTGCTTTTTCTTTTTATATTAGAACAAAAGATAGAGAAATAATATTAATAATGCACGTCTTTTTATGTTCTTTATTATAGTCGTTAGATCACTATTAGATGATGATCTAACGGCTAAAAAAACTATCTATATATAGGTTAAAAAAAAATACGTATTAGAATGACAACTTATATATAATATATATATATATATAAATATATATATATATATATATATATATATCTTTCACACACTCTCGTCCTCAATTAGCGTAAAAATAGAATGTTTACACATGTTAAGAAAGTAGATTTGATAGTAAGGAAATAAACAAATTATGATCAGAAAATACTGCATAAGCGCAGTGTATATATACCATACACATAGATATTGAAGTGACTATAAAGAAGGAAAGAGAAGGTTGTACATTGATCAAATGAATTTCTAATACATATATTTGTTTCTCATGCATTCAACAAAAACTGTACGGAAACATTTCTCAAATTCATCATGACCATAGCCTAATTTATCCGAACATTTAGCTCGAGGCTTGTTCTTGCAAATTTTCATCTTTGATAATGCAGGTTGCGGGTGAGAGTTATAAGTGTAATCGAAGTAGGTCGCTAACAAAGGAGGAGGATGATGACTATTATTAGGAGTGTATATAAATGAAGCTTGGACAATCATACTTGACAAGATCATCATCACAACCACAAGTCGTTCCACGTTTTTTCCATCCATTACTTTGTTCTAATTTCGCTCGTATTTCTTTGCTCAATGAAACTTCAACAAAACAGATCTTCTTATTTAAATATTGTTGGAAAAATGGGTTAAGGAAACAATTTGGGCTTGGCTTGGGTTTGGAAGCCCAAGTGGATTTTAAAGATTAAAATTTGTTATGAAACCCATTTTCATGGACCATTTTGAAGCTAAAAATTGAGTAGGATCCACATCTTGTTGATGAAAGATCTTAGTGAATTCTTGTTCTCCTCTGCGAGGATATCGATTTCGTATATTCACACGCTCAAAATGGTGTACGGATGAATGAGAAATTGTTGCTCAAAAGTGCACCATTGAAATGGAAAATGAAAAGAAAATATTATAATCCCACATTGGTGGGAAATGCATGGTGCAAGTGGTTTATATAGAACCTTGTTTTGTGATGGTGGTAAGAATAACAACCAGAGATGTTCTCTCAGACGCGTGCAGGGGGGGTGTAAATCTTCGGGGCTGGGCCTGAATTTGCATGGGCTCGTGTGTGCTTGCACCTGCGGACACGAATGCCGGGCCGAAACTTGGATCATAGTAAGCCCAACCTTTTGTTGTGGCCTAATATTTTTTTTTTCCATTATGAACCAGAATGAACTGAATATTTTGGATATTATTACACAGTTTAATGAAATGTTAGTAACAGAAACTAGAATGGAAAATTTTTCTGGTTTTGCTACCAAGTCCCTCCTTGGAGACTATAAAAGGTGAGCTTCCCCTCCTCATTCAACATACCAAAAACAAAGAAACAGAAGCCTTCTTCTCTTTGTCATTCTCTCTCAAGTGTTCTTGAGTTTCTCAGTTTTTTCTAGCTAGAGTTCTAGTGTGTTTGAGTTCAAAGCTATCCAGTTCGTAGAGTGGAGGTGTTGGTGCTTCACCTGCTGCTCTTCGTTTTTGTATCCTGGGATACTGACGCTTGCAAATCCTCAACCATTCTGGTGGAGGGAGCGAATCAGTTTTAAGGACTCTGCGTGGAACACAGCCCTCGATGGTCAACAATCCTTTGTTTTGAAGTGCTACCGAAATTCTACTCAAAGTTGGAGCATAATATTTCGGTAACATTATTTATCGAAAAAAATTTTATTATAAACGTTTGTAACCTTATATATTGCATGCTACAACCGGTGTGACAATCTTAAAACTGAGTCATTATTTATATAAGGTTTTTGCTAGGTTGCATGTTAGAATTTATTTAATTAAATTCTTTACGCTAGGTTGCATGTTAGAATTTATTTGTTAAATTCTTTATGCTCATATCTGCAATATATATAATTCTAGTTGTTTGAATAAATATATTGCTCTGCTGCTTTGCTAATACTATTATTCTTGTTGTGGAATTCTTGTGGAGGAGAATTTGTGTTCTGTCTAAGGAGACCGGGTTTGAAGAGGAAGCAACTGTGACCCCTCCACGTCTTTCCTGGGAATTTCTTTGAAATTCTGTCTAGGAGGCGGGATTTTAAGTAGGACCTGTTTGTGAACCCTCCCGCCTTTCCTGGGAACAAATTTATACTGAAATTAATAATCTTTGATTGATTAATTTCAGAGATGGCGAACAACAATGTTGATGTTGTCAATGCCGAGAACATGGCTAGTTCTCAATAGCCTGCTGTGGCATCTGCAGTGACAATGCAGTCCCTGCTATGACTCGAGTGCCAAACCCTCTTGTGACTCCAATGATACCAGCAGGGCACCATGGAGAGAAGCCTGAGAAGTTCAATGGGTTGAACTACAAAATGTGGCAGCAAAAAATGCTATTTTATCTGACCACATTGAACCTTGCAAGGTTCTTGACTGAAGAGGCTCCAAAAGTCAGAGAAGATGAGCAAGATTTC
>JXTB01000215.1:205749-228214 GCA_002914805.1 Parasponia andersonii | reverse complement strand
AATCCTTTGTTTTGAAGTGCTACCGAAATTCTACTCAAAGTTGGAGCATAATATTTCGGTAACATTATTTATCGAAAAAAAATTTATTATAAACGTTTGTAACCTTATATATTGCATGCTACAACCGGTGTGACAAATATGAAGGGCTACCTAGCAAGAATCATTTGACTATTCCTTTACCTAGCTAGACAGAGTTATGTGCCATGCAAGGGCCAACCTATAATAATACAACTCGACTATTAGAAAGAATTAATAGATTCGTAACTTAGACTATCTATAATGTCAATAGTCCTTTTATTCACAACTCACTTGGAAAACCCAGCAGCCATTGTTCTATTTAGTGGGTAAATTTTCTTAGGTTCCAGAAGTAATAAGAAAGTGCATACAAAATTGATGTTTATTTATATAATCTATCCGTTTTCTTGAAACAGGCATATGTATAGAACGATACGAGTTATCCTACTCCAAAACCTTTCGGATTATGACTCATTTTTCTTGTAGTGTGTGGTTACCTTATATACTACAAAAAAAATGATTAGAACTTACAAATAAGAAATTAAAAACTAACATAATAACAGAAAGAATTTCTTGTCACTTGCTTTTAATTAATCTATGCAATTTTTCTTTTATGTCTAGAGAATTATGATAATTCAAATCCCTCAAGAAAAACTATATGTCCTTATTTTTCTTGTAAAGTAATTTTTCGTTGAATGCACAAGAAAATTCTCACTTTAAAATTTTTAGGTTACTTTTCTCTCTACAAAAAAATTATTGGACATCTTTTTTTTTTTTCAAAGTTATTTTTCTAATAGAATAATATCTATCTAGATTCAATGTACCAAATAGATTACTCTACACGTTTTTTGTTAGAGATATTTTCTCTGCAAAAAACATGTAATATCCTATAATGGTGTATTTTCAAATTTCAAAAGACTTTCTAATATTATTTAATTCTTAATATAATTAGAAATTAATTCAAATAAATATATATCCTTTATTTGTCTGGAGTTCTTAATTCAAATGAAGAAACTAAATAACAAATCTTTATTTTGATTATCCAAATCAAATTTGCTAATACAAAATAATATGTACAGATTTTTACTAATAGATTATATATTTGAATTTTATTCCAAATTAATTATTATAATAATTTAAAATTTCTAAAACTTAAATATTTCATCTTGTAATTAAATTGCAAATTTTATTTAATGGAACTGCACTACATGCCTGGTACTATGCCATGAGGCAAAGTACCACACATCTATGCCCAGTTAATAGGCTAGGCTTGTGTAGTCTTAGGCTTGTGAGACCCAACTATTATTTTCTTTCCATCAATTGGACTTGTAGCGGTACAACCGAATTTATAGGCTAGTCTAAGGATCTTTAGGCTCATAAAATAGTGGCTCCCATATAATGCCCAAGTTTCTCACATACATAATAAGCTAATAATAAACATGTTCATATTACATAACAGATATATCATGAAACTAGTGTCAATTTTATGATAAATTACTCATTTTGATCATTAAATACTTTTAATATATATTATTATACTAATGGTTGTCGAAGTATTCCCATGCAGTGTAAAGGCACAGTACCCTTAGAGAGAGAGCTTGGTGTGTGAAAAGAACAAAGAATATATTTATAGATAATAATACTATATGCACATACATTAAAAACCATGTCTGTTGATAACTTGGTCAAATAGTAGTTTTTCGGTAAAATGCATTTTTTATGCTTTTCGAAGCCAAATTCACTATGCCTTTAGCACGTCAAATAGCTTTAATTTAATGTTTAGGACTCATTTCTAGCATTTTCAAAACTTTTCGTTCCAGGTAAGCACGAGGTGGCAATCATTGCACTGAACTGTGTTTAATTATACTAAGCTAGCTTAGATTCAGCTTAATTGCATAATGTCATCTATGTGCATTCTATTAATTGGGAGATTATACCATATTTACATTATTGATTAGAGTCTAATGGACTTTTTTTTTATGTTTAATGATTGGTTATGGGGCTAGGTTCCACCAAATTAAAATAAATTGGCCATATAGGATCATAAGACAAAGTATGACTAGATTTCACTTTCTATGCTAGGTTTCACCATTTTGGTCTATACTTGGGTGTATAGGATTGACCAGCAACATGGTGAGTATGCTAAGAATTTTTTATAGCTTGACACATAGAAGGTAATGAGAAAAATACCTAAAATATCCCTTAGAATTTAAGTTATGCCATTCTTAGCCTTTAAGTATTGATTTTTGACCAAATCTGGTCATTTCTTTCCTCTTCCTCCCCAGCCATGACTTGAACCACTCCAGCCACTTTCTATACTTCTCTCAACTCCCCTTATCTATATCTAAGAGTTTCCAAGTGGTAGAACTCAATTTAGAGCTCAAGAAAGCAAGATAAGTCCAAACTAGTCAAGATAATTCTATTAGTTCTTCTTCCTAGGTTTTGTTTTGTTATTTCAATTCTTCATTTGATACTACTTAAGTAATATTTCTTCTAGGTCCTCTTGAGTCATAAGATCAATTTTAAAGCCTTAGAAATCAGTTTTGTGGAAGTAGAAGACAAGAGCTTCAACAAAAGTTCAAACTAGCCAAGGTGAGCTTTTTGTGGAATTTAGAATTGGTAATTTATTTCTATTGCTCTAACTCTTGAATTAAAGCTTTTATTTGATGCATTAAGGTCTAAGGAAACCTTATATATTGCTGGAAAAATATAATTTAAGTGGAGGAATAAAGTTATACTTAAAGCCCTAAAGTATGCTAGTTAAGGATTTCAGTGTTGTCATGTGTGGTAGATTAAGTTTTTATATTTGTAATCTAATTTTTTAAACTTAGAGTGAATATTTTATAGATCCTAATATTTATTACACTCATTTGGTGGCTGGTTATGATGACACACAAGTATAAAAGTGGTTTTAAACTTCGTCTAAATGAAAGGAATTTAAATGTACCTAGGTTGCTCTAAATGATCCTCATTGAATTATATATGTGGGAATTGGCTTATTAATTGTTATTACAGGTCTTAAACCATGATTTTAATCATGTGGGGATGTCCTAAAAATAGGGGAGGTGCTGTCCAAATATGTTTATAACCAAATGGTACCATTTAGAAGCAAATGGACTAGTTTTTATGAAAGTAGATGACAGTTTGGTTCATTTTGTGAATAGGGTTCCTTTTTTTGTAAAAGTTGTAATTTGGTCTTGTACTTATTTTCTTTAAGCATTTTATATTGTAGTTATAATTTTAGTAATAAAATTGACATCAGGTCTTCCACACACCTTGTCACAGAGGATACTGACCCTTTCCACTATTTTTTCTACGGACACGAGGTAAGTAAAGATTTATTTTAACTGCATCACAAGAACAATAGTAGATACAAGATGTTTTCCTATATACTTATGTGTATTATTTCAATTATATATTATTTATATTGTTGTTGTAAAGTTTATGGAAACATAAGTATAGCATGATCATTTAAGCATGATTTTCAAAGAAATGAAGTTTTCCACGCATTGGATTTAAAGTAGTACCATTGTACTGATTTTACAAGATGTGTTTTAAGTACATTGTCTAATCTGTTTATGTTGGGTAAGTATGATTTACACAGGCATCCTTCCCGCATAGATTGGCATCGCTTACCGACTGCTAGGACTGAGCATTGTACAATGAGATTTATTGGGTGGATTACCTAGTCAGTCTGTGTTGGGTAGGTATGGTTCACATTGGCCATATGTTTCCTTCCCACATAGGTGGGCACGGCCTACCGACTGCTGAGACTTTGTAGTATACTCAAAAGCCTATAAAGAAATATTTTCTAAGAAATGTGCATCAAAATGAAAAGTTATGGAAGAAAGAGTACAATAGGAATTTTCAATGAAGCTTATGCATAAAACATGTTCACGAGCATGCATGATCTTTACTTACTGAGCATTAGCTCATTTAGTTCCTGTGATGCAGGTGATGAGACATATGATGTATAGAGTTGCCGGTTGGCTAGCACGTTTTCTTGTCACCATGATCATACAGATGTAGACGAGCTTGACTTGTGGGTGATGTTTTTTTTGTATTTTGATATTTTGGTGTGCTGTAAATATCACTGTGGATAGCACGATAAATGGATAGAACTTTTTGGTTGTACAGTTTGTAAAGACACTTTCAGAAAGTAATGCCACACAAGTTCTTTTGTTTTAGAGTTTAAAAAATTTAAATTGGCCCAAACTTTTGAACAAAACTAAAGTTATGATTTATAAAAAAGTAATGCTTCCTAGTTTGACCTACATAGTCATATAGTTAAGCTAGTGGGTGTAACATCCCACAACTATGCCTTAAATTAATCGGCCTAATTATAAATTCCAAATTTACACTAAAAGATTGGAATCACACTGTGCTATTAAATGGTATTTTTGTGGCTATTATTACTCAATCCTTTGTACCATATCATAATTAAATTTACATCTCTACTCTCCAATCAATTTAATTATATTTTTATTTCTTGACTTTTATTGGTTTTCTTTAATAATCATTTTCAATATATTAATTAGATATATTGACACACATTGGCCAGAGAATTTTATGATCAAGCACCGAAAATCCGTCGAGGGATATATATGTACGAATTCTATATTATCAAGCTATAAGTATCACTGTCTATAAATACCTCCTACCAAGTTACTGAGAATACTAACCCCATAATTAGAGTTATATGTACCATTTGTTGTAATATAAATATGTTAGCCCAAGATTGACTACCCAGAGGGGGTAAATTGGATTTTAAAACTTTAAAGAAAATTTTCAACTATGTAAAACTATAGATCACTATTTTGAAACTTTGAAGCTAAGTAAACAATAACAACAAGCATATAACAATAATACCAAGTCAATTAAGTATAATAAATATCAAACAAACAATCAAATAGTTTATAATAAAGTAAATAGTATAAGCACAGAGAAAATGCAAACTCGACTTTTACAAGGTTCAATAAATGCAATGATTTGTCTATGTCCCTGGTTCTTGGCAACTTGCTTTAAACTTACACTATTCAGATCAAGATTGTGGGCTTGACTGACCTTTATATATAACGAATAATTTCTTCTTAGGCTGCTCGTGCCTTTACAATAGTCTTGACTCTAACTCTATCATGCCTAACCTCAGAATGTATTGACTTTAGTGACAATCTCACCTATATGAATTGTTTAGACAATGGTGCCAATCTTAATAACTCACAAGTTGTTTAGACTTCGGTGATAACCTCACCTACATTCAGGTTATTTAATTTCTAGAGGCTACCTCACCTAAATCAGATTGTTTAGACTCCGGTAGCAACCTCACCTATGGACGGTTGTTTATGACTCAAGTGCCAACTATACCTCACACTTAAATGGTTTTGCTATACAAGAGTGAACACATTCATAAACTCTCTTAACAAAAGTAATGAATACAATTTTGGCTTAGAAGATTTGAGAATAATGCACAATGGATGCTCTAAGATTGACTCAATATGATTTGAAAGTTTATCAAATATAAAAATTGGTTTTCTCACTTTGAAAATAGTTAGATAACAATATAAGTTCATGCAAAATCTTTTTTAAGTCTTAAAATAGCTTCTATTTATAAGTTTGTATGAAAGCTAGTCATTTATAACTGTTAGACACACTTTTTATCCTTTTTGATGGACTGAAAGTGTGTTTTCATTCGGCCAAAAATTCTTGCCATTGGTAGTGCTTTTTCAATGGTCAAATTTTATTGGTAACATTTTTTTTGCTGCCGTTTTCGATAGGCCAAAAATCCTATTCATTTTAGTTATTTTAACTTTTGGTATTTTTCAAAAACTGATTTCTAAACTTATCTTAAATTCTTGAAGAACATTAGAAATCAACTAGAAAAGAGTTTTTTGGCTATTCAAAACTTGTTTTAGTTTTACAAAGATATTTAACAATAATTTAGAAAGTATTCATACCAAAACAAATTCAAGTTTACGAATAGAAAATCTCCTTTAAACCTATTTCAAATAATCATGATTTCATATATGTTTGTAACTTATTTAAACTTAAGAAATCATGTTTGAAAGAATATTTTGCCCATTCAAAATTATTATTTTCTATTTTCAAACTTCTATATTAAAATAATCATTTTAAGCTTAACATAATTTGAAAACTCTTTTGAAAGTACGAGCCAATACAAAGAGAATTTGTGTGCAATAACCTAAGTCAAATACAAGACTAAGTATGATTTCTACCCTATCTTATATCTTGATTTTCCATCTTCAAACTTGATTCTAATAAGTCTAATATGCATTTATCTTCAAGCTTGATTTCTTGATCAACTTGATTTAGAACTTTGAAACCATTTTACTACACACTCAAGTTAAATCATTAGTAATAAATCAAATGTTTGTTATCTTCAAAATAAGAGTGAGTCATATTGAAACTTTTATTTCTCAATAAAATAAACATGAACTTATAATTAACTTTGGATTGAGAATAAAGTATTATCAATGTCAAATGAGATTTAATAAGTCTGGCAATTATTTGAGATCTATTAAATCTCATAATTAATCTATTCAGTGTAGTCTAACTACATTAATAAATCCATATATATTTAAGACAAATTACTTAGTGAATTTACAAAAGTTAAAATAAAGAGCTCATTTGTTTGAACTGCGAATAATTTTATTTAATTATAAAATAATTTGTATCGATGTCTTAGTGAATCTACCACGTAATTACAAATATACATATTATGTAATTGAATGGACTTTTATTCATTCATACTTATACAAAAGATATACACTACAAGAAATACTGTTTTTATCGACACAACAAAAATAAAGTATTGCTGAAACATACTTTTCCTAATGCACTATTTTTATTATGTTGACATAGGTGCATTTCCTGACGGGCTGCATATTAAAAATATTTGACGTGTAAAATTCTCAGGTAATTTTGAACCTTTGCTGATGTAAGGCTAAATTTTGAGTGTGACTTTATTTTTGGGTAAAATTTGAAATATTTTTACGGATACATTGTTGACTTTGCATCAATGAAGAGTTGATCTCAAAACAATTCCCCGCAAACAAGACTGAATTTTGAGTGAGTCTTTATTTTTGGGTAAAATTTGAAATACATTTGCCAATACATTGTTGACTTTATGTCGGTAATAGATTAACCTCAAAAGAATTCCCTGCAGATAAGGCTGAATTTTGAGTGCATCTTTATTTTATTTTCTAAAAAAATATATTTGTCGATGCATTGTTGACTTTGCATCGGTAAACGGTTGACCACAAAAAAATTCTGCACAAAAGTGGAGCATTTATTTATTTATTCTTTGTAATGCGTCAACAAAATAGTATGTCGTAAAAATACTACTTCTCTTTTATTTCTCCGCCTCTACTTCATTTGCTCTCTAAAAATATATCCTTCTCCGACTCTCAACACCTCTCTTAATTACTCTCTCAACAAATCTCTCTCTCTCTCTCTCTCACTCACAACCTCTCTTTCTCAAAACCCCCTCTCTCTCTCTCTCTCTCTCTCTCTCTCTCTCTCTCTCTTTCACAACCTCTCTTTCTCAAAATCTCAAAATCTTGTTTCTTTTTAAGTTCATCTCTTGGTTTGTATCTTTTTTTTGGGGTAAGATTTTTTATTCCTCTCTCTTTATTTTCTATTTTGCAAGTATTGTTTTTCATTTTTTTTTAATTTTTTTTTCTAATTTTAGTTAATTTGAGTTTGTGTTCTTCTTTCTTCATTTGCTATTTGCTATTGTTAGGAATTTCGCTTAAAGAGGTATATATATCTTCATTTACTATTGTTTGGAATATTAATTCTGTGGCTAGATTGATGTATCTCTTCATTTGCTATTATTTTCTATCTGATTTACATGATGTGCTGAAGAAAGGTGAATTGATTTGTATGATTAGTGTTGTGCGATCTAAAAACTAGATGATGGTCAATGCCAAAAAGGGAAAGTTAGCAACTAAGAGGACGTGATAAGTCGCACGAGTAAGTTAAGTGCGACCTCTTCTGAGTAAGTCGAATACGACGTCCCTTAGAATAAAGTGCGACCTCCTCTAAACAAGTTAAGTGCGACCAGAATGAAGAGGAAACTAGACCAAACTTCGTCAAACAGGTAATCTACAAAAAAAGAGAAACAGAAGTTTCTCTTTGAAGATCGACCAGTCGTTTCATTTAAGTTATTACCCAGTTATATTGTTACTCAAATTGTATTTTCTGATTATACATTTATCCATTTTTATAATCGGGAAACATTGAACTACCTTCACCTATATAAGGGGAAGATCAATGCTACTGTAGGGGATCTTTTTGGGGAAAAACTTAAGGACTCACTTTCTGAACATACTCTGCACTCTTGTAATCTTCTAGAAAATAGTGAACAACAGTGGACGTAGGCTCATCTTTTTTGGGGCCGAACCACTATAAAATTCTTGTCTCTTTTACATGCATTGATTGATCAACCCTTTATACATATAAGCCACATCTTGCAATTTCTTAAATTCATTGTTAACAAAACCTCTGTCAACAATTGGCGCTAGAAGGAGGGCTATTCCGGCAAAAAAGTTTGTCAATTCTGCTTCGTTCAACAATGGCAAACTAGAAATACTACCAGAAACACTGGAACTAGCCAAAATCATCCCCAAAGTACTGCTGCTACACAGGTAGATCCTACTCAAGATCAGCCTATCATGACCGCACCAGAAAATATTGTCCAGAGACAGGATCGCATAGAGGAAGCATTGGTGAACCTTCAGCAAATTACAAGTCAGATTAATGACTCTTTACGACGACTTGCTGAGGGACAGATGCTAACTCCACCACCGCATGAACGTCCCAGAGAACGTCCTACTCAACAACCTGAAAGAGGAATTTAGATCCTAGAGATAGGGAGTCGCGACCAGTATAAAGCCTAGCAGGAGCGTCATGGAAATCGCACTTCCAAGGGAAAAGGTAAGGTCGCAGACTTGCCCTTAGAATCCGGAACTGAAAGTTTAAGCACAAATCGTAGTCATTGACATTCTTCTTGGAGAGCGACCATCAATCGTGATGGTCTAAACAATGAACAAAAATGACAATCGAGGAGTGTCTTTAAAAGGATTAGTAGGGAATCTTGACAGAATCCTACTGACCTGAGACAACATCTAGAACAGGGACGATGTCAAGAATGATCCACATCGCATCTCAACGACCGAAGTCGATCTCGTTGCACTATTTCAATAGAAACCCTACAAAGGTCGCAGTAGACCCTGCTTGACCAATCTACCTTAAATCACGATAAAAACCAAGGGCCACCCCTACCACCAGCAAATGATAATATTCTCCCTCTCCCTTTGAACATCGATGTTCACAATTTGAGGATCGCATTAGATGCACTTGCCGGCTGGGACGATGAGCTAGCTGATGGGTATCGACAATCGCCATTCAGTGAGGAGGTTTGAACTGCTGCTTTACCAGCCGAATTCAAACTTCCCATCATAAACACTTTTGATGGGAAAATTGATCCGTAAGATCATATGAATTACTTCAATGACCTGATGGAACTATATCGTGTCGATGATCTTGGACGTTGTAGATCATCTGCTATAACTCTCACGGGAGCAGTGAAGAAGTGGTTCCGAGGACTTAAGTCCAGCTCAATCTCGTCCTGGCAATAACTCCAAACTGCATTCTTAAGGCAATTCCAGGCTGTGAAGAATTTCACTATTCCACTGGTCAGTCTATCTGCTATTTGGCAAGGTCCAGAGGAAACTCAATGATCTTACCTAAGTCGCTTTACCTCAAAATTCGTAAAGGTCAACAACCCACCTGAAGGAGGAGTTTTAACTCTAATGATGGCTGGGGTGCAACCAGAAACTAAAATCTGGGAAGATTTACTTGAGCGAGAATACAGAACCCTTGAAGACTTCTATTGTAGAGTTGGTCGGCATCTAAGTGTGGAATCTTCATGCGAAACTCTTCATAAGGTCACAAAGGAAGGAAGAAAGGATGATGCTAAAGATACAACCACAAACAAAAACAATAATAAAAGGTCGAATAAAAGGAGTAATGAACAAATGACTGAAAAGCAGCCCCAACAGAAAAAGCAGGACGTTCCAAAAGCTCCAATGAGGTTCAACAACTATACTGAACTAAACGCACCCATAGATCATATTTATGCAATCACGAACCAGCAAGAGAGGTATTATATGTTGGTTTATTGACCTAACACTTAGGAAAATCATGCATACAAGTAGATATGGAAAATACATGATCATATCATGAACACAGTGGAAAAATAGCGGATTTAGGTTTTAAAATTTTTTACTTGAAAACAGTTTTCTTAACCATATAACATACATGCATCATATACAGGATTATGTACAACATAAATCAAATCTAGATACAAAACCCTAGAGATGAGGTTACGGTTTACCTCTTATAGCATGTTCCTCCTTGATCTCTTTCTTGATGGTGATTAAACCTCCAACTCTAGATCTTCTTGTCTATGCTCTTACTCTTGTTGACGAAGCGAGTAGGCACCAAGTCGAAACCTTCGTTGGAGAACGATCAAGAACACCTTCTTGATCCTATGGAACACCGGGATGTGAGATCAGACTATGAGATTATGGAAAACTTTTTTCATTCTCACTTAGCCTAGGTTGGCCAAATTTTCTCTTCCTCTCCTGGTGTCTTATGCATGTGACTCCTTAGAGTTACTGTGTAGTTTTTTTTGTCTCATATATCTTATATATATGGGACCAAAAACTGCTAACCCTAGTCCAATTAGGACTGGGCTTGTTCTCCAATTTGGGCTTTGGGTGTATTTTTATAAATATGTCCAACTTATGAAACTTATTTATAAAAATACCAACTTCTGTGTAGAATCATTATTTTACACAGTTTTATGAAACTTATTTCACAAATACCACCAACCAATTATTGAGCTTAATTGAGCTAAACAAGGGACCTAATGGATCCAAATAATCTAAGCTCCAATAATATGATAAATACATAATAACTCTTATTATGGTATTTATATAAATATTATTAGTAAAGGGGACACTCCACTAAAGGCCCAATACTGCACTCTTAGATTAAATGTCATGCCTTTTATAGAGATTTAATCGACTAACTTTGATTAACTGATCCATCTAGCATATTCTATACCACATATATAATCCATATACAATGCCGTAGTTGGATAGGTGAAATTACCGTAATACCCCTCCAACACCTATTTACTTTTAAGTTACCATCTTTCTATCAGGGAATAATGTTGTCAATAATTTTGTTCTCAATGATCATTTAGACAAAATTATCAACCAATTCACAAAGTGAATACTAAGATCTTAGATTTAATTATTCCATGAATCTTGAAAGAATCTAAAATGGCATTAATATATAGTGTCCTTAATTATTTGGTGTTCCCATCAATTCATAAGCCATAACCTCCAATATGCCAGAGTTCACCTCTAACTTCATAGAGATTAATCTTTTAACAAATTAAAAGGCTATAACCCATGAAACCAAGTCCAATCAAACATCAAGGATTAAGATTTATATGCTAAGAGCTAGTTTGTGATAATATAAGAATTGAGTTATGGCACTCCAATTCTTTATATTACCTAGTCCAGTTTAATACACATAACTTGTTTATGTTATACTAGTGTTTCTATCAGAAGACAGATACTTCAATGATTTGAGACACATCATTCCCGTTGAGATAGACAAACACTACAACCTATAGTAAATAAAGTATTCTATCTTTATTTACAGATTGTTAACTACTTCATTTAGACTTAGATAAAGATAATGAAATAAGTCTCCCCATAATTAACATTTAATCATGTTTGTTTCTTTATACACATATAAAGTCATGGAATCTTTTTCAGATGAATAAACTATTCAACTAAGATAGTCTAATCTAGCAAATATCATAATTTCATATAAGAGATAGTTGTTTATACTCAAAAGGGTAAAATTGAAAATCTACTTTTTAGGGAAAAAATCCCAACATCGTCAATCGGAACCAATGAAAAAAAGATAGAGCGAGGCTATAAACAAGATACTTAAACAGAACATAAAGACAAAGCTAGTAGAGCACAAAGGAGCTTGGCCATAAGTACTCCCTGAAGTATTGTGGTTTTATCGCACCACTCAACGAACCACTACTGGAAAGAGTCCATTTTCTTTAGTTTATGGATATAAAGAAATGGTACCAATAGAAATTGGTGTGAGCTCTCTACGACGATCTGCCTATGAGCAAGATCAGAATCGCGTGCTGATGAGGATTAAGCTCGATCTTTTGGAAGAAATGCGCGAGTAGTCTCAGCTTCAGATCGTATCATATCAATATTGCACGGCTCGATATTATAACTCTAAAGTTAGAAGCCGAGGGTTTGAAGTTGGTGATCTTGTTCTTCGACAGGTTCTACCTAATAATAAAGAGCACGGTGCTGATGTATTTGGACCCTCTTGGGAAGGACCATATGTTATTGATGTTGTTATTCGACCTGGGACATATAAGTTAGCTCGCACTGGTGGACAAAAGATCAAGCATACTTGGAATGCAGAACAACTTCGTCGCTATTATCAGTAAATCTTCATGTATGTCTTCATGTATTCGTCATTCGTTATTCGTTACTCGTCATCATCAATAAAGATGTCTCCTCATCGATCATTCGATTTGGTTCAGCTTTTATATTTTTATGGCAGTCTTCGAACACCATAAAACTCAGGGGGCAGTGAGATCAGAATATTATCTCTTACTTACTTCCTAAGTGACTATGCAAAACGTCTATTTAGAGGGGTCAAAATTTTAGATCGCCGAAATTTCTAAAATTTCTTAAAATCTTAGGATTTTCTCCTTGCTTCATGCCATAGCATGTCGTATTACACAATTTTCCTCCTTGAACAACAAAGTAACTAAGCAAAATGTTCATTGTTCGATGTGATATATTGCTATATTACATTTTGCCATGGAACTTTTGAAAAATAGTATTAAGTTTGCACCACTCATACTTGTTGTTTTCTTAAGTGACCTAACCTATCCTAACACTTAAAACCTATTTTAAGTGTTAGATTCGAATCGCAATAGCATACCAATCAGTCATCTAGTGATTGACTATTTGGTTAAATTATGTATCTTTATATTAAAGTATAGTGTTTGAATTGTTTTGCAGGAATAAACGTCTAATAAAGAAAGCATTCATTGATAAAGGCTCGCACTTGTATGCAAGTAAAGTATTACAAAAAATTAAGGGATGAAGCCCGCATTATTCAGAAATTAAAAAAAAAATATGTAGATGTGCTCGCTCCACCATCTCTAGTTTTGGCAGCCTCCACTTCCCTCCAACTCTGGACAAGCTTGACCACATCTTCCCCAAGGACGGAAAAGTCGAAGTTCGGATACTCGCAGAAGATATTATATAGTATGGTCGATGAGGTGATGTCACTGGCTTTTTCTTCGAGCTCCTTGCCTTTGGTAGACTTGAACTCTTCTATAGCCTTGTGAGCTGCCTCTGTGGTCTCCTCTTTCATGCGATCCGGATGCTCAAAGATGATCTTCTCAAATTCTTTAATTTTCTCCTCGAGCTTCTCCTTTTCAAGCTTTTCCTTGGTTAGACCTTCGAGCCACTGCTGCTTCTCTAATTCGAAGGCTTTTCTCTCTTCTTCGCGAGCTATCTCCGAGTCCTCGAATGCTTGGGTTATTTCTTCGACTTTTTCGGCTTTTTTCAAATATTCGAGGATTGGATCATGCATCAGGACAAAAGCTGCAGTAGTCTGAAAATATAATACATCAATACCAAAAAAGTACATTGAAGAGTGTAGATAAAGATACTTACATTCACGAACATCCTCATTACAGAGCTGAAAGTGACCTTGGCTGGTCATCGCTTCATCCTCTCCCAACCATCTTCAGAGGTAAAACGGTCGATGAAGGTCGTGCTCATTCCAGCTTTTTCTGGCAGTTGACGAAGGAGTACAAAAAGCTCCTCCTCGGTCCTTCATCAGAAGTGGTTGTCTCCTTGGGTGGCTCAAGTTGGCTCGCAATTAGTAGAGACTGAGGAGGAGGCGTGCTTGCCGAGATATCCTCGAAGGCGACTTTTTGTTTCTTTTAAGTGTCGACCTTCTCTTTCCTTTTCGTCATTGAAGAAGGGGTGCTCTCTGGTGTCTTGGACTTTACCATTAACCCCAGAGTGGAAGGCGGTGTTCGCAGTCCGCTGCCAATAACCATTTCTGTACAAATATGCGAGTTAGCATACGAGGTGACATAATGTGATGAGAGGAAAAAGAAAAATAACTGCCTTCTTGCTGATGAGAGATTGGTGGCGATGTAGCTTCTGAAGAGGATGCTTCCGAGACTGTAGGTGTGGTAGGTGCTTTTCGTTTCCTAGGTTTTGAAGACGAGGCACCCTTTTCCTTCTGTTTTCTCGGCTTCTTCTATGAGCCCGAAGGTTTGGTGGGGCAGTTAGTAGAATCTGGGAAGGCTGCTCCCCTGGAAGCAGTCCGCAAGCAACTAAGTTCTTGCTCGTCCCAAGCTTCTTCCAATCAAACTCTTCAATCGGAAGGTTTTTTATTTTATATACCCTTGCAAGTTGCTCTTTGGAGAATCCTGGTCGTTCCCTGTTATCTGCGATGACATACGAGTGCGATCAGAATAATATATTTATGTTGAAAAGGCGATAAGCTGAAGAGTTACCTACCATGGTTCTGAAAGAAGCCGTTATCCACATAGTCAAAGTGGAAAAATGAATTTTTCCATTTTTCCATATTGTTGCAAACCCTGTAGATAGTTTTTATTGCTTGGTTCGACCACTTGCTTACATAAAAGAAGCCGAAGTCTGATGGGTTTGATTTCACTTGGTAGAACCAAGTGAACTCTTTAAGAGTGGGGGTCTCTAAGCCTAGTTTATGGTATAGTATGTACAGACCTACTATGTATCTATAAGAGTTTGGAGTAAGTTGAAAAGGGACGACTCCATATAATCGACAATTGATTTTATGTAAGGATGAAATGGGAGGTGGACACCGCATCTAAGAACTACTTCCGAGAATGAGGCAATTCCACGAGGAGATGTGTGTGGTCAATTAAACTCTGTGGGAAGGCATAGAGGAACGTCGATTTTATAGTTGTAAATGATTTTTCTGAACTTGTTTGTTGAACAGCTCGTATTTACATTGGTACATGACTAATCTCCCTCTACACATTGATAATCCGTTGCAAATGCAGGGGCATCTTTGAAATACTGAGGCCATTAGTCTTGAGGAAGGTCGCCTATGCGAGGACTACTTTGCCTGACCTCGGTTATTTCCACTTCAGGTTCTGGCTCAAGGTAGTCTTCGAGGTTTATAGAGCTAATGCTAGTATTGGAAGATTCTCCTAAGAATGCATTTCCTTCCCTAAAATTCTCACTACTAGACATCTGAAAAGAAATATAGATGGATTTAGTCGTATACAAGTAGTTTTGGAGTCTCATCCTAGGATTGCATCAACAAGCTGGTCATCGAATTTTTTCTAATCGATCTACGGATTCATAAAAATTGTTCAAGCAGTTCTTCGATAATTCGTCACTCAACTGATTATGGTTTTCAAAAAATAAGGTTTCAGAATCTAAAATTATTCTACAAGTTCATCTGTCTGTCTATCATCTAAAGAGTGTATTCTATAAATTAATGGTGGAATTCTGAAAATTTTCCATTTTACAGTCCATCCGAATATAGCATAGGTTTATGTTCAGAATATTTAGGCTCTACGATTTGTTCCTATTTTCTAGAAATAGGATATGTAAATGAGAGTTCTGGAAAAATCGAAGAACAAGAGAGAGAGGATATATACTAATCTTTTTTCGAAGACGGAGGGACCAAGATGACGTTTAAAGGATTGTGATGATAACTTTGTCGGAGAAGATGATAAAGCTGTGCGAGCTAAGAAACAGAATGACACTGGAAGGAATACTTTGTGGATGCTTCTGGTTTCAGGAGAGAGAAGCAGGTTGCAATAGGGTTTGAGTAAGAGGTGGATTGATTTTCGATATATATATCCCTGGCGTCGCCAAATCACAGCCGTAGATCAAGGTATTTAATGTTTAGATCTAAAGGTCAATGATCACATGAGCGTTAAGTTTTCCGAAATTAAATTGGTATCTTTTCAAAATTTGAAATATCTCGATTTAAGACAACGGCTGGCGACATCGCTGTCATCATGATTGCTCGAAAACGGGAAAGTCTCCTCGAGTTTTGCTATTCTTCTGAAAAAATGTGACACGTGATTTCGTCTGTCAGAAAAAGGTACGCGTGATCTTGAAAATGTGAGATTTGAGAGCTAGCGACTCTTCGAAGATCTCAAGCTTAAGTCATGACGTCGCATTTTTAAAGCTCGCACTTATCAAAGAAGGAAGCTCCATTTTGTCCTAAAGAACTAATGGAGCTGGGGGAAATTGCTATGCGGTCTGAAAACTAGATGATGGTCCATGCCAAAAAGGGAAAGTTAGCAAGTAAGAAGACGTGACAGGTCGCACGAGTAAGTTAAGTACGACCAGAATGAAGAGAAAACTAGACCAAGCACCTCAAACAGGAAATCTACAAAGAAAGGGAAATAGAAGTTTCTCTTTCAAGATTGACCAGTCGTTTCATTTAAGTTATCACCCAATTATATTGTTACTCAAATTGTATTTTCTGATTATACACTTACCTGTTTCCATAATCGGGAAACATTGAACTACAAAGGGAAGATCAATTCTGCTGTGGGAGATCTTTTTGGGGAAAAACTTAAGGACTCACTTTCTGAACACACTTTGCACTCTTGTAATCTTCTAGAAAATAGTGAACAATAGTGGACATAGGCTCATCTTTTTTGGGGCTGAACCACTATAAAATTCTTGTCTCTTTTACATGCTTTGATTGATCAACCCTTTACACACACAAGCCACATCTTGCAATTTCTTAAATTCATTGTTGATGACAAAACCTCCGTCAACAATTAACATCTAAATCTAGCAACTTTTTTACCCAAAGCTATATCTAATATCATAGTTGTTGCTATATTCAAGTCATAGAGAGAAGCTCGATTTAATACTTAGCACAATTTGTTTTTCTGAAGTAATGCTTCACACGGTTAATTAAACAACTTATTTATTTGTTTTTTATAAAATCTTTGTCGACGCAAAAATGTCATTGACAATGGTTTTTTATTTGTTTTTATTTACCTTTCTTTTATTCAACGATGCAACACACTCGTCGGAATGAGATAGTGATTTATTGGCATAAGTACCTTTTACTGATGCATGTCATTTTTTATCGGTGACTAATTTTTAGCAACGGTCTTTCGCCGACGCTAGTCACTAACAAAAGAATTCTTCGACAATAGTCAAAAGATTTTTGTGGATGTATTTTGAATACTTTCACCAATGCTTCGATGCATCAACGAAGGTCTTATTTCTTGTAGTAACATTGAAAAAATTTTATCAATGCAAGAAATTTTTATTACAAGATAAAATATGCTTTGGATAGCGTACATTCCCAATGCTGTAAAAAGTAAGAAGAAGTAGACAAAAGTCGACTTCTGAAGACGAGTTACACAACAACTTTTGTAGATATGTTTCATTGTCGGGTCTAGTAAGTAAAAACAACTTGCACAGGTGAGGCGTGGATGAGTGGTCTATTTTATCATTCATTGGGTTATTAGAAGAAAATCAAATAATTATTTAGAACTTAGTATAGGCAGTTCTTAATTTATTATAAGGTTAACTAAATTTATCATTTTCTAAGGGTAATTTTGCCAATTCCCACCAATATTATGTGGGTTAATTGTAATAATGGTTGAACATTCTTGTTATTATAATAATGACTTATTTGTCACAAATTATTTGTTTTATAATTAAAAATAGTCATGAACAAAGTGTATAATTGGACATTAATCACTTTCATGAGTCAAAATTTTGTTCTCAGCTATAATCACAACTATATGCTTTGTGCATGATTCATTTCTATTAAAAATTTGTTAAAACAAAAAATGGTTTTTATTATAATAATTGCATAAATCTTTGTAATTTACTGTGTATGTTGAAAATTCGGAGTCTCATTCTTCACTATAGTTACCAAATTATGCACTCTATAGGGACTTATTTATTAAAAATATTTAACAGTTTGTTACATATGGGTCATTATTGTAAGAATTACATAATTTAGAGGGAAGTACTCTTTAAGTTTAAAATTCAAGTGTTAAAGTTGTAAAACTGGTATAATTCAAGGGCTTATAATGTAATTAACGCTATTCCCATTTAGTTTACATGTCAGGCTTTAAACATTGCCAAATTACAAGGTTTTTATAATTAAAAAATCAAACATGAGAGATTTTTCTCATATTTCTTAAAAAATAAGGAGTTTTATAAAACAAAATATGAAACACAATATAATTAATTTTATGATATTATCTCTAGTTTTATTTCCATTCTCACCTAGTTTGATTGAAGAAACATTTTCTTTTGTTTGAGAAAATTCAACTTTTTATATTATGAATTACATAAATATATAAGAAAAAGTTTTAAAAGAATTTTTACCATATAGTTAACATTTATTCTCTACCAATACAAAAGAACTATAATCAGCAAAAATAGTAAATTTTAATTCAATCTATGCAATAGGCTTCTTAAATTATAAATAGGCAGACAAAATAAAATAAATATTGCTCACTAAACATTAGAATAAATAAGCATAAAAGAAAGTGGACTTTTATTCAATCGTAATAGATATGAAGCACAATGGCTATTCGCAAGTTCACAAATATCACAATGGAAACTAGAAATATGAACTTTAGCAAATAAAATAAGGAATAATTTTTTGAGATATCCAAAGGAAGCATTGTGAAAACCTTAGTTTAATCAAGGATATTTTGGTCTTCTCATAAATTGGGAGTTTAAAATTTATTTAATCGACTAAAATTGTAATAAAATTGATGGAGGGGTCAAAGTGATAGAATTTGTTGAGTTTAGGGTCAAATTTGAATTTTTGAGGACTTAAATAAAGAAAAGAAAAAAAAAAAAAAAAAATCCTTGAAACTTGGGCCCTAACAGAATTTTAAAAAATCCTATCACTAGCCCATAAGTGACACATGTCGCAATTTTCCCAAAAAGTTTCTCCAATCCCTGACTCTCTTTCCTTCTCACGTTCTTTCTCTCCCTCTCTTTTTCTTCTTCTTCTGCCGATGGTGATGATCGCTAGTTACTGAAGCTAACTCTCCACAACCGGATGAACGAGCATTGGCCCTACTTGCCACTAGTCACACCACTGGTCACGGGCAAATCCCGCGTGAAGCTGTTGAGTTCCATCGCCAAAATCTGGCATTTCACTGCCCTTTGTCACCACCCACTACCACCAAATTGAAGCCCAAGTATTCTCTTACTTGGGTTGCCCTTTGTTGCCACCCACTACTACCAAATTGAAGCCCAGGTCTTCTCCTACTTGGGTTGACCCTCTACTGCCACCAAGTTTTGACCAAGAATCTTCGGTGAGCCTCTAAATCTTTTTATGTCATTCTCGTAACAAAAACTGGTTTTGTGCAATTTTTCTATAATGTTCATCCATCACTCATGAAACTTTAAAGGATGAAAATATGGATTAAAACAAGATAAAGAGTGGTAGATTTGTAGAAAATGGATAGGTAGATTAAGAGAAAATCTAATCTGAAAATTATAGCATTTAGTTAAATATTTTCAAAAATTGGTGTTTTTGTAACTTTTCAAATCAATTTCTAATTAAGCTGAAATTTGAGCTAGAGGCCTAAAAACTGAAATTAGACTAAGTAAGATCAAGAGACGAGCTTTGATGTAAAACATCAATATGTTTTGAGGTGACACAAAACTCGAGATGAGAGGCATGGCATTTTGCCTTGACTTACGTGTCACGGGCCCGAATCGAGCTCTCAATTTGAGACTTTGTTTAGAAAGTCACCCTTCAAAGCGAGCTCATGGGATTCGAAATGACTTTCTAAGCGATCGGCTGACCAATGAGAGAATTTATCAACGCCAATTACTTCGCATAGCTATCAAGGCGAAGTAGGAGTTCAATTAGCAAGTTTAATACTTATTGTGATTTAAAATGTGCATTATGACCTATTTCTTGAAATTATTGATTTTCATAGATTTCAATAATTTGATTGGATATTTGGTGAACTTATGAACTATTGAGATATGTTAGATTGTTCTGAGATTGGATTGGATGATTTATATGTAGGTTTAAAATTTTGGTTTTGGGAAAATACAGCCGTTATGCTGCCTGATTTTTTCTAAATCCCAAAAGAATACCAAATTAGTTTTAAAGTATGATTTCTTTGACATACTGGATGCATGGTTATTACATATTCTATGATATATTGTACCTACTATAGGATCATACACTTGAGTTCTATTTTAGCATCATGTTATTTAGATCGTTGGCGAGTTACTGCAGGGCTAGGTGAGAGATCTAGGCCCTTACGCAGGATTTACTGACACACCTTTGGATAGTATCAGGATACTAGGTACCTCTGTTAAAGAGGTATTCAATGACCGTAATGAGAGGATGAGAGCTCAAACTCATATTTGAGCTCATACTTAATGACCAAATGAATACAACATAATCCACAAGTAAAGCTTTAAAAGAAATAGACATTTAGGTATAACTTTTAAAATATGGACAATTACTCAAACTAATTTAAAATATTGGTCATCTATCTAATTTTCTTGCTCTATGTCCCTAAGCTGCGGGCCAAGTGGCCTACTATGTTACAAAGTTATGGCGTGCCCTCTATGTAAAGTCGTGCCAATATTGCTCTAGCCCACTGGTTTTTTGATAGGCATAGAGATCCCATGATTGGACCAATTTAATTTAGTTCAATCTCCAATAAACTAAGCTTAATTTCATTTGATTGTGTTTCTAACACTTTTATCTACAAATATTTAAAAAATAAATTTAAAAATATGGTGGGTAAGTTTCTTTTTGTGATATCTCAAAGTTCCTAATGACACCCAATTCCTCGCATTAATAAAGAGCTAATAATAACGAGATTACATAGCAATTTCATTTATATTAGTGTCATGTCTGCATACTATCTTACGTTTGGAATTTAAATTATTATGATTATTAACCCTTATTATGTTTTAAGATAATTTTGCAGTGAAATGCTCCAAAAATGCTCTTTGGTACAAGTTTTGACGAGTATTAAGCTAATTAATAAAACGTTACACAATTACATTTTTGGTAACTGTTAGTGTTATTTTATTTCTTTGAGTATCTTGTTAAGGTAATTTTAATTTATAATAAATAAATGTTTTTATTGCAAATTTATATTTTTTATATGCATTTTTATTTATTTATTTATTTTTATATATAAAATTATATCGTGATAAAGACATTTCACCGACTTAACTAAAGTCGGCAGTTTGCACTTATAATAGCGTATATTACTATCCTTTCTGTTTATTAAGATTTCACCCAGCTTTCAACCGCCTGCCCCTCTCCTATCTTCATTTCCACCCCTTTCAAATTCTCTTAGTTGATTAGGTAATAGTGATATATATATATATATTTGAGCCCAATTCTCATCCGTGCTCAAATAGTGGAATAGGTCCAAGAGCAAGTTTCTTATCTCTCGTATACAACACCTGGCAGGGAAGGTAATTCCTTACAATAGATATGAATATATATATATATATTTTTTTTTTCTCCTTCATTTTCATGATATGTCTTTGACTAATTTTTACTTTTCAATTTCAAGGACATATATATATTATGTTATTGTATGTGTGACTATCTTGTAAGCTACTAGGAATTAAGTAAATAAAATTCATGGTTTTACGTGTTTAATTAATTGATGATTCATGGTGTTCAGGTGGAGTGATGTTTACATGGTGGTTTTATCCGTATATAGGTATATATAGTATTAAAATAAAATAAAACAAAAGTCAAGTACTAGTATCATAGGGACTTTCAATGGACTTTCTAATATTATTATTTGTTGTAATTTCTAGTATTGTATGTAATTATCTTTTGGGCTTTCTTTTACTGTAGAAACAATTCAAGTTGAATATTATGTTGATAGTGCTGTTCACATAATTGAGGAGGAAGTTATGTCTTTATAACTCCAAAGATTGAAAATGGACTTAAAAACGTGGGCTATTTTAATTATTTTCTATTATTGCATGTTTATATCTTTTATATGAACTGTGAAAGTCAGCTTGATGCCAGTCCAGGTAATGAATTCATATCAAAATTTTGAATAAAGTCTTTATTTCCCGTTTCTGTTATTACCGTGTTTTATTATTATTCTTGTTGAACTCTTAGAAGATTTATTTGGATTAGGTGAGTAATACTATGAACTCTAAGTTTAAATAATAATAATAATAATCTTTATTAAATAGTTATTTTCATGCAAAGTTTGAAATAACATGTAACGTCACATACATGATAATAATATTTGAAAATAATT